>VOMN01062331.1:0-16801 GCA_014899125.1 Orchestia grillus
ACCCTCAGACCCGAACTTAGATTCGTTCACGTGAATGTACGTATTTCCTCCATTGTCAAGCTCTTCTTTTTGAGCATCGTCATTTGATCCCCAAAGTCGTCAGCAGTGTCAATGATACTTTTCTTTCATTTTTCTGTTAGATAATTTTCTTTGGCGATGAAGGAAGATCTTTTACTTGTATCACAACCTTTTCCTTTTGAGTAACAGTTTGTACTTTGGATGTTATTGTAGGCGCAAGCGAACTTGAAGGTGGCGGAAGCTGAATTAAGGGCAGCGAAGAGTGTACTGCAGTTGGAGGAGCTCAAGTGTCGTAAGCGCGTCCTGCGCAGACTCGGCTACGCCACAGCACAAGACGTCATCGAAAGGAAGGGAAGGGTTGCGTGCGAACTGTCGGCAGCCGATGAGCTGCTCATCACCGAGATGCTCTTTAATGGTCTCTTCAACGATCTTACTGGTAAGACACGCAGACAAAGACTCGCAACCTAGTTAGGATTATGCGGCTAGTATTTTTTCTGATACTGGTAGCAATACTTTCCATGAGTTACGTCAGTATTGGTGAATAAACCTAAAGGGAAATTCATGAATGCCTTCGAATAACGATTTTAGAACTTAGTTTCAATACTTGCATAGATCTTATGAGCTAGTAATTAAGTGAATCTTATAAGAAAGTAACTTAAATTTTGTATGGTCGAGCGACAAACGTCATAATTATTGATATCTAGTAACATGGTGCATTTTAGCAGTTGGTAATTTCAATTTCCATTTCAATGAAGGACGGTTTCAAGGGTACCGTCAGAGTTTCGGAAGAATTCGTTATTATAAAGCTGTACAATTAATTTTCGTTGGTAATATCTCTTAGAAGTTCAGCCCTTTTCCCACTACATTGACATGATTAAAGGCTTCCAACTAGCAACGATCGCCAAATGAAGCACGAAGATTTCCATTCCATAACGCTACGTCAAATTGAAACATTGTGGTTGAAATTTCGAATTTTTTTAATTGGTGTATTCGTAATTGTGGTTAAAGCACCGTAATAGTTACTGTTCGTAAAATGCCTTTGCAGTTCATATTTGGCCATAGCAAAATTGTAATTTTGGGCGCATTAAAATATTTTTATCGAGAGGATACATTCTGATCGTATTTTTGTGGGCAGCTGCACAGACATGCGCTCTGCTGAGCACATTCGTGTGCGATGAGAAGAGCAACGAGATGCCCAAACTGGGAGATGAATTGTCTGGGCCGTTGAGACAAATGCAGGAGATGGCTCGACGCATCGCCAAGGTTGTTCAGGAGTGCAAACTGGATATTGTTGAAGAAGAATACGTCGAAAAATTTAAACCTTTCCTGATGGACGTCGTTTATGAGTGGTGCAATGGATCATCTTTCCTGGAAATTTGTAAAAAGACGGATATTTTCGAAGGTAAGACGATTTAAAATTTAACAAAGTAGACTCTCAATGGACAATGTGCACTGAGCGATGCTCACAAACTTTACTATTTGGGGATAAATAGAGAAGCGAGTACGTAAGGAACTTCGAAGTCTTTCCTATGCCACTTCTTTTCAATACAAATATGCTCGTAAAGCGGCTGCGTTTATCAACTGGAGATAAAATATCTCAGTATATAATAAAAAGAAAAGTGATGTGATCTTATTGTTTGTGAAAGCGGTACAAGGATAATGTTAAAAAAGTTAATGTTTAAGTTTTCTATAAAAATCAGAAGTAGCAGAAAAGATTAGGTGCTTGGGGGAGGCCGCAAAATAAGGAAAAATTTAACGAGGAACGATTTGAGTAATGGGTTTTAGGAACGAATACGTTACAAAATGAACACGAGTTAGAATCAAGGAATTTCCATAATTTTTCCAGAATTAGGACTCGGCATTACAGGGAGTAGAAGGATCGTAGGATCTAGACTTTCAAGCACTGTAGTCTAGATATGAGTGTGACTATTACGACTATTCATCATAGTGTGGAAATTATCATTTGATCGTTAATAGAAAGAGGACTTAACGTTTAAGAATGTGAAACATTTGAAGAAGTAGACGAGAGTGACACGGTTTGATAAAATGGAAACCGAATAGATACGATAAATTTCAGGTGAGAAGTGTAAATTATTCGAATAAATACTAGTATCTAGGTTAAACTTGCCGTAGAGGTCTAAATTACAATCAAAGTGGGCTTAGGAAATAGTTAAGTTAGTCCTATGCTATGGAAAAAGGAGTTGGTCAAGGGGCACCATAACGCTTTAGCTGTAACTAGCTCTTCGGGACTTCTATCTATCGTGCTTACTTTGCCTCTTTTCATTTTCATACATTTTCCTCTGATTATTATCTTTTCTTCCTCTTCTTTCTTAACTTGTTTGTATGCGCAGGTAATCTTGTTTCGGGACACATCTGTGGATAGATTCAACGTTTCCTGAAGGCTTTACTAAATCATCTTTTTTTTGCTCTCTTGAAATCGCATTCCATGTGGCAGGGAAGTATAAAGCTGACTAATAAAAGCAGTGATTATTTGTATGGTAAGAAAATTGTGCTTCAGCCACCTTTCTGAGACTTGTGGTCAGATCACCCACGAAAAAGAAGGTAACGTTAAGGTTTTGTTTTTTGATGGCATCCGCTATTTTGCGTATGGCCTTAGCAAATCTTCAAGGGAGAAGTAATTTCGAGGCATATAATCTTATCAGGGAAGATACATTTTAGTAGAGAAAAACTTTAGCGTGTGGGAGCAGATTTTATATAACGAATAGGAGCAATTAACAATGCTAAATATAGACCTAATTAATAATCGTGGAAATTATTGGCAGCTAATGTAGGAACAGATGGAATACATGCTATCTATGAGGAGGTGTAATGTTTCTAAGAGGTGTCTACGAAAGCTATGCTATATTTCACCATTGTGGTTTATGAGAACGCAATTTTATGGTGTTTCCTTTTTGCAGGAAGCATCATTCGCGCGATGCGCCGACTGGAGGAGCTGCTCCGTCAGATGATTCAAGCAGCCAAAGCCATTGGTATTGACCTTGAAAATAAGTTTGCCGAAGGAGTGAAACTTTTGAAAAGAGATATTGTGTTCGCCGCTAGCCTGTATCTTTAGTCTTCATGTTGTCTTTCTCAGATTGCATTTCATATTGTTCGAAAGCGCCTACTTGGATACACACTTGTTTTTATTAGGGACAATGAAGGTTAATAAAACTTGTCATTAGAAATTCAATCAATTTTGTCTTTAATACTATCCAATAACGCTACATGGGTCTTCAGCAGAGTTGCGTAATCGAATCCTTTACCGCCTTCTGCGATCTTTCTTCGTCCTGCAACAGAAAACCAGTGTTCACTTCGTGTGGAACTCGTATGAACGTAAACCTTAGGGTGAACATGTACGTACACAAGATCTCAACGGAAGTAAACTAATCTGCAACTCGTTATTGTACAGTATTCAGAGCTCATTAGACCACACCATTACGCGCACAGCCACTGCTACTCACTTTCTGGGTCCCTTGCCGAAGCACCAGTCGACTGAGATGGTCTGGCCTAAAATGTCGCCGCCGTTGAGAGCATCCAATGCCGCTTGAGCCTCTTTGAACATCTCGTATTCTACGAGAGCATATCCCTGTCGTAGATATTAATGAGAAAATTTGAGCACATCTATGTAGTTAACATCTCATGATAAAAGACAGCCTTTATTACAAAAAATTCCGCGATAATTTGTCATTGAAGGTAAGTACGCATTTACCACCGTACCAGGAAAAGTATTGATATGGGCACTTGAACTCAATATATGGTCGACTTTCCTTAAGTAGCGTCTACACCATCAAACTCTCCATCAATGACGCACCCACCAAAACGCAGCAAACAAAAACAACTATTCTAAATCGTTCCCTGACTGCTTTCGGTCCCATGAAGTTGTATGAGTGCAAAATGTAAACAAAAATGCAACACTAACACTACTCCTTGAATACGTGTATAGAGTTGTTGTATGCTAGTGTTTTAATTTTATTTCTTGGCTGTTAATCACGAAGGTGTTATTTTCTGTAAGTAATAACGTTTATACTTATTTCAAAAATGTAAAGCCATTAATTTTCCGTCATGCCGGCAGGTTGCCAGCTATTTATGCAGCTGCCAGCTGCTATTCTCGCTAAATTACCTAATCCTTTATTTAAATAGGCTTATAAGACAATATTAACCTATTATAAAATAAATTAAAGTACCTAAAATAATCGTTTCTCAAAAAATCAACTATTCATTAGCACAATAAATACATTAACAAGCGACTACTCGCTGTTTCCACGAAAGTTTGTGTTCGGAGCTTTTAAATACGTTGAAAAACACAAGCACACCAAAATCTGCCTACCCTCAAGGTGTGTTTGTGTTCGCGCAGAGTTGAAACAACACGATATGCGCTCTAAACATTGATGGTGTGGACAGGCCTTTAGACTATAGTCGCACAGACTTACCTTTAGAAATCCAGTTCTCCTGTCGAGGTTCAGGTGCAGGTTTTTGATCTCTCCGAAATCGGCAAACTTATTTTGGATGTCTTCTTCCTGGGCTTCTTCGTGCACTCCCGTGACGAACAATATCCAACCCTCGACGGCTGGACAAGACAATCATATAAGTACCATGTGATAAAGTTATTGTTTCATTTTGATAAATTGGTTAATGACAATTTCTCAATTTCTCCAAAATATGTCCATCTTTACTTCGAACTAGCGATTTGCTTCGAAATGTGAAACCTATGCATGGGAAGGTAGGATTTTATAAAAGAAGGAAACTCAAAAGTTTTCCCGTTACGCTATAGTACAACAAGAAGCACGAGCGCAACACGGGACACTCTCAGGTGCAGGCACATGGAGATACGAGCCAGTGACTCAGCAAGACTGCAACGGATTCAGCTGCCGAGATGACACACGACGTCACGATAAAGGAACGAACACTTCACAGCTTGTATTGTCAAATTGAATAAATTATGCAACATAATTTTATTAGACCATCACAGTATCTGACACAGATAATCTGTGTTGCACCTAGTTATAAAATGTGGCGCTGTTTCATTAAACATTAAGAAAGAAAAAGTACCGACTCTTCGAAATTATAATATACTCCAGTTCAGATCGAAAAATCATAAAAACTTGAAATGGCTGAAGTTTCANAGCAGCAGAAAAACTTTGACAATGACCGCGCGATTTGATTGACGAGAAGAAAAAATCATTAACGGAGCCGACTACCACTTTCAGACACTCTCACGATTTTAGTTGCACGATACCTAGGCTTTTTGCACTACTAAGGAAAAGAAATAAATGAATCGACAAACTAACAACAAACTCGAACCCTAGACAGCCTCTTTTCCCCAGCGCTGTGGCTTATGCTTAGTAATAAAAAGATGCGGCGAGGGCTACAGTTACTCAGCCACGAGTATAAAGAAATGCTAAAACCAACACTCTCGCGATACTCGCAACAAAAAAAACGCTTATTTTGAACCGAGGAGCGTTAAGTTCCCCGACTATTTTAAGGACTATTTGTTCGATACATTCTTAAAAAAAAATTCAAACAACGCATACCTCAGACAACCTTGAACATGTCTGTAACTTGACCCGCATCTAGATTTACCTGCAGCTCAAATCCACCTCACCAAAATAAATTTCAGGAACAAAACCAACAGGAAAATGTAGTGAAAACTGCACGCATGTTCTAGATTATTGGATACTATTTACCAATAACATGTACTCACATCTTTGAGGTCCAGGTTCATCCCCTGAGGTATCTTCGACGGCCTCATAGCGCCCCTTGTCCTTGCGTTCCGGCCGGTCATCTGATCCGAAGCCACGACCTTTACGGGTGCGAGCTCGCTCTTTCAGCTTCACCAGTCCCTCTGTACAGTGATCATTTAATTATACTCGTGATATTTATAGACCTAGATATCCAACAGTAATTGCACGTTGCATTCAGGAAACAAGAATTTAACAAATTGGTCCCAGGCAGAAAGATAATGGGTTGCAATTGCACATTAACTAACCTGACTAAAAAACTCTTAAACGTCGATAAAATAATGTTTTTTAGATCTAAGCCAATTTTCTGTTCCTCAAATCGCACCGGCAAACTAAGATGAGAGCAGTCAAGTAGATAGATTAAGACATAATTACAGGCTAGTTATGTGGAGCTAACCAAACATCCTGCAAGTGTAGTCTGAAATTTATTTTTTACTCCTTTTGGTAGAATAATTTACTGTATTGAAGTTGGTGTAATGAAATATTGCTAATTTTAAGACTAAAATTATGAATGTAAAATTATGTATTAAAAGACAGACCTAAGCACTTGTGATTTTTGGATTGGATGAAGTCATAGGAAGCTTACAAGAGGAAGTTAAATACATAAAAAGTACAGTAGCTCCAAAAATAGCTATTTCATTTCTATGTATTGATGATCTCTAGATTGTTAATTTCAGTATAATCTTGGTAGCTCAAGTCTACTTAGTAATAAAATGAAGTGCATTTGACAATAAATTCAAGACATCACAATACATTCAAGGCAAAATAATTTAGTATTTATTACCATACCACTCAACCATGAAGTGGAGTTGCAAGTTAAAACTAGAAAAAAAACTCATACTGAACTGCAATAACACATTAAAAAAAATGCTGGTGGACTATAGACAAGCGAATACGCTTTAGGAGGATATTCCTCTATGTTTCATTCCAAAATTTTTTATCAGATTAATACCTTTTAAATAATACTTTGACAAATGCTTTCTGAGTTACAAACTTTCAAGCTTACTACCTAATGTAAATGAATAGATTTCTGTAGAAATAAAACAAAAATTTTCTTATCTCAAGATAATACAATAAAAGATAGATCATATTTAATGAATACAATTCACTGGATCATGAAAAGCATGATCACACTTAGCCATAAAAACAGATACTCACGATCTCCATCTTCATCAACCTCAAATTCTTCAGCATTTTCAATATCAAGTACATCACTCATTTTTGCTACTTTTATATCTGTAAGAAAAAACAATGATAAAAAATATAGATCAAAATAGAGAAAGTTCGATTCCCTCCAGTTTAGTTTTGAACATAAAAAATGCACCAAATAAAATTTAATACATCCAATTATAAATTTTTCAAATTAAGCTTGCAAAGAACTTGTATACAAAGAAAAGACCATAGTTGCACTATCAGACCTAGTTTTGATAAAATAATACTTAAAAAAGTGAATCTTTCAAAGAAAAATAAATGTCAAGTTTTAGATTATACTCTTCTCTTAATTGGTAGAACACTTTAATAAATCACCCTTGAAACAATTACTAACTGGTACATGCACGCTTTTCTAGACTTGGATTCAACAGGGATACTAACACTCCTACAAGTGCAAGGTAAACTAGGCGTGTATGTAAAATGAACAACTTAAAAAATACTTCTCTCCTTCATTGCACATGGTGGTGTTTTGTATTAATAAAATATCATCCAACTTTTATAAAGAAATAATTTTGATACCATATCAAGCAAATTTAATACTGTACTTATTTTTAGACTAAATTTAGTTACAAAATGTTATAAAAATTTTTCAATAATATAAGCACTTTTAAGACATATTTCTCATCACTTTTAAAAACAAGACCAACTTTCCAGTAAATTTAAGATTTTGTGAGCAGTAAACTATAGAAACATTTTTGAATAGAGAACTACGGCAAGAGAGACAGAGGAGACAAAGTGAGGGCAAACGGAGGGTGAGGGCAAGAGAGACAAAGGAAACTCTACTGCCAGGTGGGGTGATCTAGGAGTTTCAAAGTTTACAGTTGATAACAATTTACTATTTACGATTTTTTAAGCAATGTTTAGCAATTTTGTAATTTTTGTAAAGGCTATAAAATGGTTCACAAGTCTAAAGATATTCCACTAATTAACTGTAGTTCATAATAAAGAAAAAAACACATTCCCTACTATCCCAGCTGAGGCAATTTAGGGGTTTAGGTTACGTTAGGTTATGTTACGTTGGGTTGGGTTAGATTGGGTTAGGTTGGGATAGGTCGGGTTGGGTTAGGTTAGGATAGGTTAGGTTACAAAATTCCTCTGAGGAATTCCTCTGAGGTTACAAGTTTCAAAAGTGATGCATGCAATCAATTGCTGAATTGCTTTGTTTTTCAACCACTCAGATTTTTATTAATGGATAACATTTGAAAACAGAGTGTAGCTTTGATATTTGATTTGTTGTTTGGTAGAAGTGTTTTCAACAGACTTAAAAAAATATATTGTCTACAGCTTGTAGAGAACATGCCTTGACAAGAATGCAAGTGTATGAACAGTATTCCTAATCCAAATTTAAACATACTTTGATCAAAGACATTGGCACAAGGCCTGGTTTGGCCTTACACATCCAGAATTGATGAAAACACAAAAAATTTGTGATCTTGTATATGAGAATAAAAGGTGCAATAATGAACTTTCTGAAATATTTGCAGTTCTGTGAAGCTCAGTGCAATGTACCTAAAGTTTAAGGTTCTTATCAAATGAGATGAATTACAGCAAAATTCATCCCACACTGGTTCACTCCTGACTAATGAGTAGACTTGTGGTGCACAAGTAACTGTAAATGTAAAACAAATCATCTGGAACAAGAATGAATATTTAAATGCTTTATAAACAAATAAGCTCACATAGTTCATAAAAATGCATATTTAACGTGTTTTACCAGACGTCCTGAGTTAAGCCTGGAAGGTGTCCCATGTTACCCTGCCTTGCCAAAATATTCAATATTTTTTTAGCAGGTAAATAATATCTGATAGTGGACATTCAAAGTCAATTCCTTAGTACATACAATTTTAAAAATCTAAGGGCTTCTACTTTATATATTATTTCTAAAGATTTCAGCAGAACCAACTTCGGCATTCTTTAAAATATAGCTTTGTGTTCAGAAATTTATATTCATAATTTCACTGAATCAATTTTAATGTTTACAAAGCCTTCTGTAAAAAATGTCAATATTGAACTTTAATTTCAAAATTTTAGAAATTTTATACTCTTTCTTAAGTGCTTCAGCTCATAATAAATACTAAATATTATGCAGTGTTTGCTATTTGTCCTGAATTAGCCTAGGTGTCTCAAGCACACCTGCATGACTGTGCACAAGTTAGTAATCACTAATAATAAAATTAAATGTAACTCAACTGCCTCAAGTTCAAATTTCATTACATCATGGAAGCCAAGTTAGTAGTTTTCAACATGTAAACTTGCACAATCCCACTAGTATTTCCAGTATGTCCCACAAAAACCCACACTGAATATTTTTTTCTCTGGATCAATAATACCATCATAAGAATACCATAAGCATTTAATTTCTAGCAAAACAATCCTTCAAAAAGAGTGTTCATTTTTTGTGGGACATACTGTATAATGATAGCGCAGTGTTGCTTGCTTGGTCCTTTTGTCCATCCCAAACTAATAGCAAGACTGTCAGCTAAGGCAGTCAGTATCACTAGTGATACTAAAAATAGTATTGTTTCATGTCAGAGTTATCATAAATAAGTGTGCATCTTAAGAATTTCATACCATTTGTGCCTCACTTTTGGCAGGGCACATTCACTAGTACAATAAATAAAAGCAATAAACAGAACTCAAACATCAAAATTCCTAACCTAGATCTGCACACTATAACAAAAAAATAAAAATTGCTGCATTTGCCACTAAAGTTGATGGTTAACTTTATTAGAATACTGCATAGTGGAAGGGCCCTGCCAAAATGATGGCACAAATAATATTGAATTAAGATGCCCTCTTAGTTGCAGTAACTCTGGTCTGAAGTAACATTTTCAGAATCACTGGTACTGACTGGCTTAACTGATATTCTTGCTATTAGTTTTGGGAACCTGGGAAATTTTTTCCTAGATTCTTAAGAGCAGGATACAAAGACAAAAGAGCGCACAGTAGATTGACAGACGGAAAAATTGAATGACCAACCAAACAAGCAGCACTGGGATATTTTCATATAGCAAGATAACTATCACATTGGATAATAAAGTGTTAATAGTTCAGAATGGGTTACATTTTCATCCAATTTTGTCGTTAATTTCTACTTTATGACAGCCAACACAAAAATTTTGGCAACCCTTTGGCATTTTTTACACTTGAAATGATAATGATCAAAGGTTAATTAAAGTTAGTTTACAAGTTTTTCACCTATAAATATAGGATTACAATAGCGGTACATAATGCTTGCTAAAAAATCATTATCACAAACCATATCAATTTGTGCTAGGTTTTATGTTCACATTTGTAATAAACAGGTACAATTACACTAGCAAATTTGCAGCCAATATGCATTGTGTTAGTTTTGAATGAGTCAGTTTAAGCTATGAATTATTAATTTTGACAGTAATTCTTCATATATGACATAAATATCAGTAGCAGCTAGAGTGCAAATATGCATACATTTGTAATATGCATTGATATGTGTATGATTTAGCATCTCATTGGATTGGACTTGTGCTTTACTTTTTACCCTATTTAGGATACTTCATTGTTCAGTCTGTGGTCACAAGATGTAAGTTGAGTGAAGACAGTTGACATAAAGCTTTACTTGTGGTGAGGTGTACTGTTGCCTTTTTGAAGATTAATCTAAAAATTTTTGGAAGGTAGGAAGATGAAAAAATATTAAAGTCTCTCAAGAGTAATAAAAAATATAGGTAGTCAAGTTATTTAATAAATAGAATTCAAAACATTCTTCTTCTAAATAAGTTAGTTGAAAATTTCCTGGTTTGTCAAGACCTTAGCATAAAACCCACAACAAACTACACTTACCACAGCACCCCAAGGATCATCAGTATAATGAATCATTGCATTAACTGAAACCAGGAAGTCGTACATGTGAAGTCAAGCCTTTTGAAAAATGAGCCCAAAGTCAACATTCAGCCCATAATTTTCTAAAATTGCACCTTGCTTCAACAGCATTCCTAAGAGTAAAAATAAATTAATTTTATTATGAATTTTTGCTGATCTACTTAATAAATTTAACAGCTTATTAATCTAAAATTAATTTACATCAATATAATACTAACAAACAAAACAGGCACACGACAACCTAAAACAACAATATATCATTTGATAATAAAAATTTAGTTTTATTTTCACTTTACAACCTCCAACACACAAATTCTGACAACACTTTTAGCATTTTTGGAATTCCCAAACAGCCGATTAATTTGATTTGGTTAGGTAAATTAGGTTTGGTTAGAATCATAACCAAAACTTGTAATAATCATTCTACTCATAAACATGTACAACTAATGTGACCTTACATTTTTATAACCAAATACCCTACCACATAAAAGTTTGTCGCAGCATAATTCCATAATAACTTGCAATAAAACCTTAGGCATACATGTCTACCAGACCTGAATGGTCTTCCACAGAAAAGTTTCAATATATTGAAAGAAACTGTAGACACAATTTTGAATATCCGTTTGATTTTCACACAAAAAAACAAAACTTTCATTGGGAAAATTAATTCATATAAATATCATACATTTCAATGCTTATAAAAATTAAAAATGCACATTATAAACATAGTAACACTGTGACAATCCTGGGAGGTCGAGAGGACGTACTTCGTGCAAATTGCTAACAAATTCAGAAATAATTTTCTAACACCAGCTAACTAAACTAATAGGCTATTATAATACTGTAACCGGTATTTTGAACGTACATTTCCAGCCAAAATATGGAAATTAAATTCTAAAATGGAATCTATAACCCACATCCTGGAAGTCATATCATGCTTCAATAGGCAATGAATGCGGAGTGCAGACTGGGTCAAATCAGTTTTCCCATTTGAATTGGTTATTTTCCATCATCTATACTAAAGACTTTTAGCAATTTTATTATCAAAACGAACGGCAAGTGATTTGAATACTGGTGCTAAATCACAGTGGTGAGTTATATCACGCTTTTAAAAAAGAGAGTGGTTTCACAAATTTACAGTCCTACCGCAAAACAACTAGTTTACGTCAAAAATGTATAGAATTACCCTAACTACCAAAATTACCACATGCCACTTTATTTGATAGGTTTGCAAATTTTTAGTCTCCATACGAAAAATTTATTTAATTTGAATTAGCAGATCTAACGTTAATCTACTGCGATCGATAGCTGACAAGCTTATTTGAATTCGAAATTTTTACAACTAATATGCTTCCTAGTATCACGGTGTTTGCATTGCGTTACGTATTATTGCATTCAACATAAAGTTCTCGTGTGACTAAATTTATTACTTGTATTTGTAGCATTTCATCTAATTTAATATTTTTTATGCTGTGAGTCAAGTTCACTACCATGATAGGTTTGCAGCTGCACTGTATCAATAAAATTCTGCTATAACTAAAGAATAGTTACATAGCCTGTACATCATTCCGTTGAACTTGGTATGTATATTATATATATATATATATATATATATAAATCTTTAACACTTACAATTAATAGTGATAAAAAAAACTGCTTTTTATACTCGCGCTTGTACCGAACATCATCAGGAAATAGGAATATAATCACACTAATATTTGAAATAGTACACCATGAAATCAATCCCACGCGATACTCTTGTCGATTTTTTTTCTGCAACTTAAAGCCTATATTACTTCTGCATGGCCTTCACAATATTACCGCATTAATTCTATTCTATCACCAATTTAGCAGGATGTACAAACAAAAATATGAAAATTCGGCAGCTTAATAACATGAATTTGAGATGAGGGCCCACAACCGTCGGAGCCCATATTAAGGCTTATAAAGTCCCTCTAGCAATTGCACATTTCACAAACAGGTTGAAACTTTTAAATTTATTGACCAATCTCGTCAAAAAATTTCTCAGCTTATACCCCTGCACCATATCCTCCAATTCCCTACTATGAGCTGGGGTGCTGAGTCAGCAAGTTCAACATAAAAAGCCCGCATGCTTGGGAAGCCAACACAATTTCCTTTAAGCCTGACAAACACTATTACTGTCTTCTATTTTTTGCAATCACTAAGAAATTCTTCATACCATCCACAACCGTCAAATTACACTTTTCACCCAAACCTGCAAGATAGCTCAAACCTGAATAATTTTCACCACTTACATGACTATCAGACATCTCTATACTGCTCGTACACTTCACTCATTAAAATTTCTTCCTCACATTCATACTTGATACATTTAAAAATGAACATTCATTTGTTTCTTCAACTCCACTGTTGCACAGTGTACACATCGTAGTCTGACCTTCATTCCACCTCCATGTGCACATGTTCACCCATGTTTTACACCCGACTTCAAAGAGCAGTTTATTTCCATAACTACCATTATAATACGCCTCTGCAATTGGTCTGCTTCGAGCAGTGTACCCGAGTAGAGATTTTTTCCAATTCATGCAATTTTTTTCTTACTTTCCCAGTCGATACCCTGATTATTTTTTATTTCTTCCTTACAATTTTTCCAGTTCGTCATTTACCTACTCTTACGTACACAATCTATTCCATACAGTATTTGAAACCAAGTTGTGTTATCAAACTACGAACATGTTAATTATAACACTGTCATTTACTTAAATACAGATAAGAACTCCGAAGTCATTATCTTGTAATGAATATACAAGATAGTCTATAGTTATTACGATCCGAGTTCAAAACGCTCACGATGCTAACAAGGGCTAAAAAGAATGATTCAAAAGCGAGAAAAAAAATTCAGCAGGTTTTTCAGTCACCACTGACGTAAACTGAAGACTTGCTTTCCACATTGTGCGTAAATACGTAAAAGACCAACATGAATTGCTTTAAATACTACATGAATAAACGACTGTACAACGTGTTCCCACCTTCGCAAAAAATACGTATAAGTTTTTATGTCTTCACAGTACTGATAACATTCCATCGATATTTTCCTCATTCAAGTCGTAAATACTCCGCTAAGCTAAAGCAGACACTATCGGCTATCAAGCTAAGAATGCTACCATTGGGAGTAGCAATGTTGCAACACGCGTTTTAACATCAAACCCTCTACAGGGAGGTATTTTCTGCAAGCGATGGTTCTGATTTGACAGGAAAAAGTAAAGTTAGATTTGTTTCTTCTACAACGAATAATATTTAGTTCATTCCGTTATGTCAGCACAGATTCGCTGTGACTTGCAGTAAAATAATTCCTCAATAAGAACGTACATTGCGAGCAGAAAATTTAACGGTAGCTTTTACAAAAGCTTATATGTACTTCAATAAGTTGCCACGGTCGAATTGCAACAAAAAAGGAACCCAGCGAATAGAATCTTTTAACTCTCGCCTCCTGCATATACTTTAAATTTCGTCTAGCTGTATGCGATTTCGAAAGAGCATCAATTTGACAGACATGACACAAACATTTTGTACTGTACACGAGGTCATGAGTACAACTCACTGGCCTCCTCTACAAGAAACACAAGGTATGAAATTCATGAAAGTTAGCCTTACTTTGCAAAAAATGATGGCCAAGAAAGCAACAGAAACTGCTGTAGGCAGCTCAGGATGCCTCAAAATTATCGTCTTTGGTAAATAAGACTATTTATTGTTGACCCTAGCATCAACGGACTAAAGAGGAGAAGTGGTGCAAAATTGCTTGGACTTATAGACAAGATCACACAATATTTCTAAAACTTGTCCAAACGAGAGATCTAAGTTTTGGAATCGCACTCCGAGACCGCCCATTTGGGGCACACTTAGATACCCCAATTGTTCTGATGTTCATTGATGCGAGTGTCACCTTAACAGAGTGCAGGAATCATACGTGCCTCATAGGAACATTCCAGTACACTTCTCATAGGCGCACTCTTGATGGTGGCACAGCTTTGATTTCCACTTCAGTGAGATGAGCTTACTGCAGAAATTACGAGGTCTAGAAGTAGATGCGGTAAGGTGATGGACCAATCGCTAAAGTTCAACCACCTACCTAATCGCCAAACTCAAAAATAAATGCTGAAATATAAAAAGAGAAACTCTACTTTAATCGAATACATAAAAACCGTCTGGTTTTTTATTACCTTTTAATTACCCACAGGATGCAATGACAGGTGACTCACGGCCGAGTAAGTACACACTGGATCCCGAACTGCAGTCGGGAATCTGAGGTTTGATCTTCCCTTTCTAAGGCACCACTACGAGACCGCATGAAAGTAAAACAAGAATACGCTCACGTTTGCTACGATCCCAGAACTTCTTGGGTCGCAGGAGAACACGCTATCACAAAATTCTAATTATCGTGAAAGTTCTGCGGCGGCTCACAGAGTGCGGCATGACGCGCCATGTTGACTCGTATGCCGTTCAGTGGCGCCCGTCCAACCCTTAACTCTTCCGCAAAATGCATGTCGCGCAAACGCTTAAATTAATTGGTACTTTGTGAAATAAAACCACAATAGCAAGAAGCCCGAGAACTTTTGAATAACGCTGCTCTTCAGATATAAGGGAATAATACCCAAATAACTTGCTGATGATTACGAATAATTTAGAAGTCGATGTTTGCCTTCAGCTTCGCGAAGGGTTGCGAAGTAGCGTGTGGATGAGAAAAAACACAAGAGATGCAGGAACTTTTGATATTTTTTACATAAGAACGGCTTGAATAAGGTCTATTTTGTTTCGAGAACATATTCTTTCGGCCAGTCGAAGACTTTAGGGAAATTCTGTACTTCCTCTTCACTGTAGTGATCGAGTCTCTTCGGAACGGCTCGCATCTGCCGCAGCTGAGCGCTCACGTTCTCAAGAATTTCTTCGGGTACCTGCAACAAACACTCCTAATTGTGACTGCATGGAGGCCGGTAGAGGTGGTGCATCGACCTGTTCATGCTCTGCGTTAGAAATGATGGGAGGCCTACGTCCAAACAGAGACTTCACCTCAGTAGCTTCAAACGATTAAAAAATACATCAGTAGTACACAAAAAAGAGGAATAGAACGCGTAATTTACCATTTAGTTAACATATAAATATCGTAAAAAGTTGAGTCGTTATACCGATATTACCAAAAAAATAAAAATAAACGAAGATAAAAATACAAAAATGCACGACGATGAAACAAGCACAACCGTCCAATTTTAACATAAAAATACAACGAATCTGCAAATCTCACTTAAATTTCTAATCTTCATTGAGTTCTGAGCTTACCATTATCTATAAAGGAAATTTACAAGGTTGGAACTGTGCTGCGGACAAGGTTAGAACTGAGCTCGAAGGCCGGAGCCCATGAAACTCTAACAAATCTACGAGCACAACTAAAGTTGGACTCACTAGAGCTTGATCAAGAGTCTGTAACAGTACTTTTCTTTCATGAAAAGTAATTAAAAACTGAAGTCACAGACTTGTGATCCACAGAAAAAATAAGAAAAATACTAGGTTTTACACAGATTGTTGCATTAGTGAAAAATAACACTATGCAAGATGATTTTCGTTTCTGTAAAATAAGTGTTATTTTAAAATTCTTTTTATTACATAGCAATATAAAATATCCTTTACTACTTAGAAACCTTCTTTTTGATATATTAAGTACAGGGTGACACAGAAAAACGGGAAATTACGAAAAACCGAATTAAAATAGAAAGAATCCAACAAAAAAACGTTATTGAAAGCAATTGAGCCGCTACAGTTTGCCTTTTAACAGTGACCCAAATTATCAATGTTTGAAAATTACGTCCCGTAGATGGCGTCCTCCTCTACGTATGCATTCTTGTAACATCGCTATATGTATATTGTGATTGCGCATGAAATGATTAAGTTCCATGTATTTTGCGTAGACCGTCAATGTTTATTTGTAGAATGTTGATTTT
>VOMN01062345.1:0-11392 GCA_014899125.1 Orchestia grillus
TTTTTGTTATTAATCATTGATGTACTGTAAATTGAATGCCTTCATTCAATTGAATGCTTGCCCTAGAAGCTTTGTAGCTTATTCGAGCCCACATGTTCGAGCCCATACCCTGATCCCGGTTCTCCGTCATTACTCATTTGATTGTATACCTGTATCTGATGTAAATTACTTGTTGTAAATGGGTAAATGAATGTTTCTAAATGTTCCTAAAATGTTTCTAAATGTATAAATTGTGAGTCGGAAAAAAGTGCTACCACTCCGCGAGTGATGACAAAGTTTATTATTTATCGCGAATTTATCGCTATTTAGTAAAAAATAAATACTTTGATGTAATTGGCTTGCAAACATTAAAACAGAACTATACGATATCTAATAAGAAATTATTGAGAGATTAACTGCGGTAAAAATTATTTGCCACACCCTGTACAGGGTGTCTCCGAAAAACGTATCCAGTGATTTAAAATGTTTAGACCACTAGACCACACTGGACCAGTTGGGTCACCATTCTGAAGTCCCGATTGAGCCTCTTATGATTGTTCTTTATTTACAGCAGAACTATATAAAAAAGAAAAAGAAAATAATTCCTTCGCTTTAATCCCAATATACCGTAACGATGATACGATAGAAAAATAATTGGGTAATTATTCATAAGTGAGTGTTGAATTTCTGCCAAATACTCCTACAGATGAGTGTACCCGGTTTCACGCAAGTAAAATGATTAAAGTTTTAATGTAATATAGATACCACCATGTATCTATGATACCGTACAACTGTTTAATTCTGATAGATTTCTTTAACTTTTATCCCTTCAAAATACTGCTTAATGAGCGTTAGTGGATTTTCATTATAATCTTGATGGTTATTACATGTTTCACTTAAGTATGTGTAGCACTAATTGGTCCTTACAGCTTGCAAGAGAAGATTTCTGAGTCACGTTCCTAGAGGGAGCATCCTCCACTTGTACGACAATTCTCTGTATTATCACCATTTCAATAACAAAGATATCATTTTGAGCATAAATAAAGGAAATAATGGAATGATGGAAACTGTCAAGCAGAAGTAAACTTAGAAGTAGTTCGACAAATACCAACTGATAACACAAGCGTTTCATGTCGCTCTAATATTTCTGGCTAAGCCAAAACTTCACTTCATAATATCAATGAGATAGGTGTAATTTTTTCTTTCAAAATGTCCTCACTACAACCACTGGGAGGCGTTGACTAACAAAGTAGAATCATGTTTTGTGAATGGTTCCTGAGCCTGCCGGCAGGCTTCACAACAAACCTGGACAACAGTGGCTATGGGGCATTTCCCGTGAATGGACTTGTAAATAGGTAAAGTACCAGAAATGACTCTTAAAAAAATCTCCCCCAGTTGACTTCACACACGGTTTTCCGTTTAATCGAGAGAAAGTTTCAGTGAGGGCGAGACATTGTGGCAATTGGGTCCATCTTCTACCAAGCAAACCTAAATTGGTAACAGTGCCTCGAGCATTTAATTAACTGCAAGGGAAGTTCTACTGATCCGAAAGGTTTTGGGCGACAATTTTCAGTCGGTGGGCCTTATGCAAGATGGTGCACCGGACCACTGTCGCATCAATGCTATGTACCGCCCTGCTCAAGTGTTCCAAAGGCAAGTTGTTGGAGTAGGTCATGGCATAGAACGATCTCTAAACTCCCTTGAAAAAACTCCGAGTGACTTCTACCTCTGCAGTAACCTGAAGGACAAAATGTACAACATTCTACCTCGGGACACCCACAGACTTCAGTAGAGGGGGGAGAATAAAGTCACAAACCGGAACTGGAGCCTGCATCTCACCAGAGGAGCACAACACAAGACGGAGATGAAGCTGAGCGGCGCCTTGAGTTCGGAGGGCGCAATGTTTGCGAAGTGTGAACCGAAAATTAAAGGTCTTGTATGTTTTCTTTCT
The DNA here is from genome assembly GCA_014899125.1 of Orchestia grillus. Lineage (NCBI taxonomy): Eukaryota > Metazoa > Arthropoda > Malacostraca > Amphipoda > Talitridae > Orchestia > Orchestia grillus. The sequence continues at coordinate 1,931 of VOMN01062345.1, forward strand.
ATTGCTTCGTTTAACCAATGAAAATGACTGCTTTGAGTATTCCCATATTTTTTTCCTTCATACTTCTTTTCCTCCTAATTTACTGTGCTGTTCTAAAATGTTATAGAATAATACTGAGTCATACATATATAGTACTGTATTATTAATATTTAAAATAAACCTTTAATTTCGTCGTGAACACTCACTGTACTGAACACATTCATATCAAACTGACCATGACTTCTTATGTCATTTATCTTCCTAACAAATTGTCGACTCAATATTTCAAGGTATCATTATAAAGTATTGATCTGATAACTCTTTTGGGTGTCATAATTTAAGGCTGTTGGGCTAATTTTTTAGCTTTCTAGAGCTGTTTTTCAAGTATTTCAAATCCGAATGGTATGAGGACTTGCAAATAAACACCACGAAAGTTCTATTTTTAAAGTGTCTCGCATCCACGATACAGTTGATCTCAACTTGTATGTATTTTTGATCATGTAAAGAATCCAGGATACGATTTAGCGTTATAAGGCAGCTTCTTCTGTGTTGGTTTATGGACTTCTCCCCGAACTGTATCATTCTTGTTTAATTCCATTGCAGCTGGTGAGCACAATTACAAGCAATCAATCAACCCCATCATTTTCGTTGTGAGTAGATAAACATATAAGTCCCTCCGGTAATTAGTCCAAATATTCGTTTTCTTCCAGAGCGGACAACGGTACTTCCGCATCCAGATGCAGGTTCTCCAAACACGTTTCTCACAGTCGGTCAGTGACCATGGTTGTGAGTGGGTGCGACGTGCTCCGTCGTAGAAAAGTGAGAGTTGGACAGGAAACTAGATCCTGTTGCAGCCTTTCTTTCTTTATGCAGGCACTGGGGGGAGAAAGAGACACTTGGCATCTTGCCATTAAGTGCCCTATTTAGATGTGGCTCCCTAGCATGCGAGGTGGGTGGTGATGTAGGCACGTTGTCATATTGAAATATTTAAACCCCCTGCTCCGCTCTTTTGGAAATGAAACATGCTTCTCTGGAGGAGGAAAAAGAACGCCATGAACTTTTGAATTCTGTTTCAATTTTTCTTTAGTTTCATTGGAAATCAGCGACACTATTCTTGTTGGGCAGCTGCCGGACTTAGACTTATAATTTATATAATTCGTAAATGACATCACTTTAATATAGGTAAAAATGCTCATAAAATTCAATAAGAAGTTACAAATTACCTCGTTCGGAGACATTGACTTTTTGAACATCTTATGAGATTTCTACTTATTATTTTATTTTACGTTTCACAGTTTCGGTGCAATTAGAATTTGGCGAGGCCCCCTAAAATGAGGGGCTCCAGTGAAGTTTGCTATAGCTTCATTCCTTTGGTTTTCACTCTCCAGGTATACGAAATGCAACGAATTTCGTCACTGAACAATAAGGTACAATGAAAGCCACGCTTATTTTTCGAGAGAAAAATTAATGTGAAAGTGAAAAACTGGAACGTGACTCAGAGGGGACTGGGAACGTGCTTTGCCTTCCATTTCTGCGCACTCTTTCTGCTGCGTAAATCATTTCCTTTTTACAGTGCTAGAAAATATTGTACGTTTCTTTTCATTTCTCCGTAGTCTTTTGGCTGCGTAAGCTATTTTCGTCGTACAGCGCTCGAAAATATTGTACGTTTTTTTCATTTCTCCGTAATCTTTTTGCTGTATGAGCCATTTTCTTTGTCCAGCTCTTCAGGATGTCGTGCCGTACGTCCCACTCCTGCGCGCTCGTCCTGATTCACGGACTTTTTTCTTTGTTCCACATTTTAAAATGTTGAGGTATGCCCCGCATTGCTGCTTGCCCTTCGCGACGTACTCAGTATCTTTCCTTCATCACTGACGACCCAACAGTGATGTGGAAGCTTCAACGTGCTGTAAAATCCCTGGTTTGCTCATGGTGCTCACGTCGAGATTTTGCTCAAATCGAAATCAGTAAGAATTACCAATTAATAAGTGGATTTCAATTGTAAACGGATTCTGTTCAATTTTTGCGGACGCTTCAAAGTGATGCATTAATGTTGATGTAATTTGGGATTCCATTTGGTTATTGAAGTTTTCAAATCGTAGGTTACAGAATCGGAATTGCTTGCAGTTCTGACGCAGCAGCGCAGTACAATCGATTTTGGTATGAAGGGCTTTGGTATAAATGAGTGGCTTTGGTATGAATGAGTGGCATTGGCATCAATGAGTGGCTTTGGTATGAATGAGTGGCTTTGGCATCAATGAGTGGCTTTGGTATGAATGAGCGGCTTTGGTATGAATGATGGGCTTTGGTATGAATGAGGGCTTTGGCATGAATGAGGGGCTTTGGTATGAATGAGTGGCTTTGGTATGAATGAGTGGCTTTGGTATGAATGAGTGGCTTTGGTATGAATCAGTGGCTTAAAGTGTCAGATGTTTTCTAGGTTTCAGGGAAAATGCAAGGTGGTTTCAGGGAGACTGAGAAGGGGTTTCAGGGAGACTGAGAAGGGGTTTCAGGGAGACTGAGGAGGGGTTTCAGGGAAACTAAGAAGGGGTTTCAGAGAGAAAAGTGGTGTTAATCACGATACTGATGAATAGGTCGCTTGGGAATATTACGTTTAGGATTAAAAGGTAAATCAACTGAAAATTTGGATTTATAGGAGCCTTCAAACGTTTTGGAGCGCAAGTTCCATCGTCAGTATTAAAATAAGAAAAACTGTCGAGTGGAAAATGATTGGAAGTGAAACACGCATTCGTCTGAATTATTCTGAAAACCTAATTCCTTTTTTTCATGACCACATTCTCACTCACAAGAACGTGTGCCACGAATTAATTCATTATCATGAAGGACACACGTTGTGTACACTATGACAACACGTACACGTACAGCTCATGTTTGCGTCTGACTCTCAGAGTTACGTCCACTGTTACCTGATCACCAGTCGCTGTTAAAATTTCACTGTCAATATGAATATCCAAATCCACTGTCATAAGGATGCTGATAGTTCTTCCCGAAACGTTGAACGTAGCTTTATTGCACCTGTACATAAAGCTGTTGTCAGCTTTCCGTGTAAGGCTGAATGCAGCCGTACATCCAACATAACTTGGTCGTCGGTTATACATTAAAAAAATACAGCGTAAGTAATTTTAAAACGGAATGAGAACCACTGGTTAATCGAACCACAATTCACTAACAGCCTCTCGCTGACGAAAAAAATGCCCTGTAAAATAAAGTCTGCCAGAAAATTTATATCTACTAATAAATTAGGCCAAAGCTTCATCGTAAATCAAAACTGATCGTGAGCCAAAACGAACTTTGTAATCATTTTTTGTTTGACTGGCAAGGTTGCCGTGAGTAGAAGAGTGTTCGAAATGTTGCACAGCACCTGAAAATAAAGCAGCGTTGAAGTAATACATCTCTACCGTTTTCATTAATGACACGATTTTATTACGCTTCTCAAGGTATTTTTTAATACATACTCACTCCGTTTAAATATTGAATGTACTTATCAAAAGACGTGATCAGAGACTGTGCCCTTACGGGGTGCAGCACCGAGGTGCCCGGGTGCACCCACCAGCTGGTACCGACCACACGTGTGTTAAAAGGTCTTCACACTACCAGTCAAAGTCTGAAGACAGTGTCGGCAGACACAAATATGGGTATCGAATGCTAACTTTGCTTTGACTCCAGACTCTACAGTCCCGTCAAGGGACCGAAGAGGTACAGTCCATGACGGGCCTTGACGTCCAACCTGACTCCAGACTGTACAATCCCTGGCAAGTCCCTGGCGGGACCGTAAAGTTCCTTGACGTCCGATCTGACTCCAAACTGTACAGTCCCATCAAGGGACGGATAAGGTAGTTCTTGGCAAGTCCATGACGAGACTGTAAAGCTTCTTGACGTCCGACCGACTCCAGATTTAACCATCATGTCAAGGGACTGACAAGGTATAGTCCCTGACAAGTCCCTGGCGGGACTGTACGGTCCCTTGACGTCCGACCTGACTCCAGACTTTTTTGATAGTCCCGTCGAGGGACTGACAGGGTACAGTCCCTGACAAGTCCTTGGCTGGACTGCCCAGTCCCTTGACGTCCGACCTGAATCCAGGATTAAAAGCAAAGTTAGCATTCGATGTTCATACTTGTGTGTCTTTAGGCCCTGTCTTCAGACTTTAACTGATCGTGTGAAGGGCCAGTTAGCGAGACAAGTTCTGGAAAATCAGCCGACATTTAACTCGTTCAAGTTTTTGATTCGTGTCTCGTTCCGACTCGACTTGCTAGCGTTCATGTAAACTCAGTCTGTCTGAACCGCTGTGTGATTTCGGAGACCCTCTTAACAGCTGCTGTAGACAGCGGCGGTCTCCATACATATACACTGTAACAAAAATGACGCCAGTTTGTTTTCATAGCGCAAATAAGTCCAAAAATATCACTGATTGTGTTTGTTATTAGTGCCTACGTTACGTGAAAATTTCATTTGAATTGAATGTACGGTTTTTAAAATATTGAAAAACCTCAGTAATAACTTGGCACGCAACGTATGGTACACGTATTCATACCTAAGTAAATATAATTTTTAAAATTTTGATTAAATTTGTGATTATGAATCGAACATGCAAGTATAGATTAGATTTAAAGTTAATAGGATAACCAAATTTGTGAAAACAGAGTCCTCCATTTTCAATTTCACAACTGAGATAACTACGGTCGTTTGTACTCGTATATGTGTATGTTCATACCTGCAATGAGACTGAAGTTAGCTTTGTACAAAGAGATAGTGACAAATTCCGAACCGGTTCAACACTGTGCAGTTGGTGCTAATTAATTAAATATTGCGGTAACATTTCATGCAGAAGAATATTCCGGTGGTGGTCCCTGACTTTTCATAGAGGGTTGAATTTGTCCAGCCAATTAGCGACAAAGTTAGGTAATCACTAGGAACAGATACGAATAATTAATAGAGAAAATGGATAAGCAAATTGGTATAATGATCTTACTCTATGATTGCTTCTATCATTCTTGTCATGATTCTTTCTATTTTTTTACCTCTGCATGCATCTTCTCATCCGTAGCCGCGCTTTTCTAATTTTCCAGCTGGTACGAGGAAGGTCATTTTCGACGTCTTCTTGACCTACATGTTTCTGCCGTTCAGCGTGACAGGAGTCTCACTTACATGTATAAGAATCTTTGCATTCATTCTCTAGCTCAAGTGGAAAGATAACGCATAAAATTTTCTCCCTTATTCGTTTTCTGCATCTTCAACCACGAAATATTTTACGACGGTCTCAGGTGTTGTTAGTTTGAAACTTACTAACGCGGTATCTACCGGTTATGTTTTTAGTTTATAGCTTGGTTTAGTTTCGTCAAGTCCGGTTAAGTTAAACTCAATCAAGTTTAATTAGGTTAGGATAAAATTGGTTGAGTTTGACTCGGATAGGTTAGAATCGGTTAGGTTAGCGTTGATTAGGTTAGGTAAAGTTAGCAATGAAAAATGCAAGAAAAAAGGACGGAAAATACGTTGCAATCGAATAAGAATATCAATGGGTAAAATTCCTGCACAGTTTGTCAGGTGCCTGAGAGCTCTGGGGTGGTATTTCAAGGAGGAGTGTGATGCTCACGACTCATTTTTTTAAATCTGGCTATAACGGAATTTTTCTTAATTGTTAAGGAAATCTTTCGAAAATTGTTATAGCGTTGTGGACTCATGATTAAGTTGACTGAGAACGAAATATATTAGAAATACTTATTTCAATGTTCGTATCATCTCCTTGCTATTATTTTGAAATTACTCATTCTTGTAGCACTTCGTTGATTATAGTTGATGTTAAGAAGTTCTACGTTGGTCCAGTGACTGAATTAATGCTATTTGAGGTACGAGTATTTCTTTTCCTGATGCAGAGAAACGATGTTGCAAATGTTTAAGAATAATCTATATTACATATATTAAAGAGCAATGTGTGTTTGTATGGTTATTTGTACCTTTCGTGTTTGCATCGAAGACGTAATAAGAAATTTCTTCAATGCTATGAAAATAAATATAGATAAGCTTTTTTCAAATTAAAGTGTTTGGCTTTTTGCTCATTATCATTGTTTTTGTTGTATTCATACTATGGCTGGGACAGCTGTCTGTAAAAGGAAGATTTACTTAAGACTCTTTTTCACATATCCTAGTGGCGAAATTTTCAAAATTGTATTGTACTTAAAAAACGGAAACACATCGAAAAAAAACGGCGATTGATCCAGGAGGGAAATCAAAGGCGAAGGCAGACCTTTACACAAGGGGAGATTCCTATCAGGGGGAAGGGGCAACCCCCCAGCAGCGACATCACACAGCGTCAGAGGACCGTTTGTTGGCTGGCTTGGTTGGTCTCCCCGTCCCCTTGACCTGTACTTTATGAAATATTCTTTCATAAAGTACAGGTACATAAAATACAGGTACACATAGTACATAAAGTACTGCTGTAAGTCGCGCTGACGGGCAGCCGTGTTGTAGACGGGATACTGAATATCGTGTCTTAATAAATGAATGTCATTTCAAGAAGTTAAATGTTCTATTTGATGAAATCTGATACGACGGTTTGTTAATGAAGAGTTGATTTCGAAGGTAATGATGAGGAGCATATGTGACCCAAAATATGATTCACCGAGAAAATCTCATTCAATTCTAGAATAAATACAGTAAGTCCCTCCATTTTTGATGGGATGCGTAGACAAGTAGGTTGTAAATAAAAAATAATTAAATTCTACAAAATTATTTCATTCGATTTCACGCCAACGTTCACGACCGACTTAGTAATAAAAGGTGATTACCCGAAAAACTTGATGGCGCGTTGAATCTCATCCAAGGTAATATTTTTATTAATACATACGGAAGCTATAATAAGCAAAATATCGATTTGTTTTACAGCTTCAGTATTCCCTATTGATTTCCTCGACGCCCGATAATTTATAATTTTTCATTGATTGCATTATTTCCCGATGTTTGTTTTGCCACACATGATAACGCTTTTCACTTACGGCAGCGAACTTTCCCGATTGTGGAATTAATTTTACGTAAACCTTCGCGAGAGATTGAAGCCATTCTTTATTTGCAATCCTAAAATGCGTACACAGATTAAATATCAACATAAACTAAATTTCACGCTGCATATATAACTAAATAATTCGGATGAATGAAATTCTAGGGCACAACAAGAGGCCGTTCTCGAGATATCCGGACGTTTCTTCTATTAAAATGTGTCTAATTAATTTTTCATTCATTTTTTTACAGATCAAATATGTTAAGTCTACAAAAACACGCAGTTTCTATATTGTCAGTGTTTTAGAATTGCAGATAAGTTATAAAAAAATGATTCTAATCTCACATGATTTCTGAACTTACTTTCATCTCTGTCCGTCTGATTGGTGAGTGTCGATGCCGCGAATTTTTTTTGTTTTCCAGCATGCTTAACTCAAATATTTTGTAACCTAATTTAATTTGAAAAATTTCTAACGTATTTTAACTCGAACATTTTCCAACATATTTTAATTCGAATATTTTCTAACATATTTGAATTTGAATATTTTCCAACGTATTTTAATTAGAATATTTTCAAACGTATTTTAACTAGAGCATTTTATAAGATATTTTAATTAGATTATTTATTATTATATTTTAGTTCGATATTTTCTATTGTTTCATTTCGAGCAGTTTTTTTCTCATGTATTGATTCGAGTAGTTTCTAGCATATTTTAATTAGAATATTTTCTAGTTCAATCTAAGCAGTTTGAATATTTTTCAACCTGTTATAAAATGTTTTCTAGTATATTATATTTAAAATGTTTTTGATATTATTTGAGTTCGGGCATTTTCTTGTGTATCTAGTTCGAATATTTTCTAGCATATATCAATTCGAATATTTTTTATCATGTTTAAATTAGAGCATTCAAGCGAGTATATTATATTCGAATTTGCAAAATCTTTCGAGTAAATTTTTCAAGCTAACTGTATTCAATTCGAATAATTTTTTGCGACCCTGATCTGATTTGAAGTCGATAAATTACTGTAATTATCGTATTTTCCAGTAAATTTGGTATCGAAGATTTTTTTTCACATTCGACTACTCCCTAGCGTTTACATTCCCTTTTTACACACACATTCAGAACTCTACATGCATTTATGAATGTGTCAATTTATTCGGTGATCTATTCCTACCCCTCACGGGGCATAGGGGAGGGGGGTTCTAACTCGAGCACGCCGGGTTTTGAACCCGGATTAGTAATATGAAGTTGAGGTTTGAATTTCTTGTTTCAGTATATCGTTGTGGCTGTAGGCGACGCTTTTACACAGTTCGAGACGTGCGCTGAATCAATTTTAACTTCCGTTTTTTAAATTGTCTTTTCATATAAAACCTTTGTTGGGTCGATTTGGAAAAAATAAAAATGAAAACATTGCGAAAATTTGAAAATTAATCATCCAGATAGATGATCATTGTTCATGTAGGATGATTTCTGGGAAATCTCATTCTCAGTATAAAAACAAGGACCAACGATATCATAAATATATTTAATTTCAAGCGTTTCGGATATGAACATCCGATCGTCAGAGCTGAAAACATAAAAAATAAGAAATAACGATACAAATGATAGAGGATCGTCGTCTTTGCATTTCTCAGTTCTGCAAGCATCGACTTTTCTTTCATTATGATCTCATTCTAGCTCGAATTTTGTAGAAAACTCGAAAATAAGAAGGAAAAAGGCTTTAAAATTGTGCTTCTGGTTTGTACTTGTGGAAAATAGGAGGAAAGTACCTCTTTTGACTGAAATATCGTAAGTACACAGAGGAAGTAGCTTCTGTGTAGAGAACCAATGAAAATAAACGGATGTGAAGAAGGGAAAATACTTCAAATAAAATGATGTCTAATTTTAGCGTGAATAAAGATACCCTTTACCCAGGGTGTACGACATACCGACGTACCCAGCTACCCTGTATATTACATTGTTCCACCGTGTGAAATTATTCATGAAGACCCTGAATAGTTATAAAACTAATTATTGATTTTAGATTCATTTCTCTACAATTAATTTCCTTAGCCCTTCTTTCACGTCTCACGAACCATAATGCGCCGCCATAAATACTCCAGGCGTCCCATAAAAATTAGAGGCTGCTGTGGGAATGTTAGTATTTCGCAGCATAAATATGCATGAATGTATGGATATAGCTGCTCCAGTAAGGTGTTGCGACTACAATATGCGCAGAATGGAAGATGACCGTAGGAAGAAACGGAGTCCTCCATTCTTAGGGGTCTACCATTCTAAGGGGTCTACCATTCTTAGGGGTTCATCATTATTAGGGGTCTACCATCCTTAGAGGTCTACCATTCTTAGGGGTCTACCTTTCTTAGGGGTTTACCATTTTTAGGGGTCTACCATTCTTAAGGGTCTACCATTCTTAGGGGTCTACTATTCTTAGGGGTCTACCATTCTTAGGGGTCTACCATTCTTAGGGGTC
>VOMN01062360.1:0-10249 GCA_014899125.1 Orchestia grillus
GTAGTGAGGAGTTATTGTGTTACTACACCTCATTGTAAACCTCAGACGAACTTTTTTGCCTCAAAAATTCACGCGAACTTTTTACTTTATAAATGTGAAAGACCATTTTCAAATAAAGTTCTATAAAATTCGATGTAAGTTAGTCAGTTAGGTCGATTGTTAAGCATTATGTTGGCTACCCATAGCACATGTCACCAACATGTTCTGGCTAGGTTGAGCAGGCTCTATCCACCGCTGGACCACGCGGCGTCAAACGATACTGGCTCAAATGAAGGCCGTTTTGAGATTCGCAAACTTTCAATACATTTGAAAGACAATTGAAAATATGGCTATAGGTCTTAGAATCGTGCAACGGCCACTTTCCAATGTGTGTATAGGTGTATAGATATAGGTGTTAGAAATCACGAATTTAGAAATATTTTGTCATGAAGGTATCAAGCACTGCCTATGAACGAGCGATAAATTATAGATTCCATTACTTACTTTCTATACGGCACTACTCATTTGATCCGGGACACCGTGTTGAGTTAATGTAGGGAACAGTACTTTGATAAATGAACTTGATTTTACATAACTCAGTGCATCATATTGGTTTGGCATGGATAATCGAGTCCTTAAGATGTGTATTAGAAATATACAAACTGTGTAAATTATGCTAAAAATTTTTTATGGGTTACGTTGGGGAACAGAAAATTTTGTTCAGTTAAGTCTGACAGTTGTTTTTAATCAATTTTTGGCGGCTGAATCGAAAACAATCGAAATAATTCTGTATTACTTCTCGTTGAACTAGAGGATACTTTTTCTGAATACCTTGGACGTGGATTGGGCCCTCTAACCCAGGCCACTCAGAGGTGCCGCCCAATACACAAGATATCGATGCAAGATTTACGTTCGCAGCTCTCCTGGATAGTTCAACCTGTAGAAAAGCTCACTCGATGTTCCATCCTTGAACGAAAACAAAGCAGTTTTCTCTAATTCTCTCATCGTCACGATGAAATGTTTACCTTTGATGAGCTGCTGAATTTGAAGAATATCGACCACACTAGCCTCGATTTTNCCAAGATGATTTAAATGAAACAGGCATCTTCAGTTGATATTGATATTCCAAACGTTTCATCTGACCCTCTTTCATGTGCATAGGTGGAAGTATTATTTCTTCCTGTCAATAAGCGGCTCAAATTGAATACAGGAATGTCCTGGCGTGAGGTCAGATCTCAGCAGTCAATACGTTACAACTCAATGCCTCTCATGCACATCAAACAGGGATGCTCTGTTTGCCCTCATTTGCGGATCAAGAACAAGCACACCCTTTCAAGGCAGATGCTCTTATTGTGTGGTATAGCGATAACTAAATGTTTCTTATTGTATTCCTATGCTCATACGGAGACAAACTAAACGCCTATTTGGGGTTGCAAGAAATTATTCGTCATTGTAAAGAAAGATACACTTCAAGTTCAGCTCTGAATAGTCACAATAAACAGTTACAAAGATTTTCTATAGGGAGTAGTTGAACGAAAACACTGGAATTTCAACTGAATGGGGTGCTAGACATCTACGTGTAGCGGATGGTAGACTACAATATTTTATATTAGCATTATTATGTCCTTAAGTTTTTACTAAACAAGAGTTATAAATCCTTCTGCTTTTGCCAAGCCATGGGTGCACCAAATGAAAATTTATCATGTACAATTTTGATGTACGTCCATTAACTCTCGAAACATTGGTGCCCATGTTGTGAGAGGTCCTTGTCTCCATTACCAAGTTGTACTTTAAAATAAGTATATACAATATCATTGCCTCACAAGTGCATTGTTGTTTGCCCTCAGTCTCGACATAGTGGAACTACAACAGATACAGGAAAAGGAATCGAAGCCGCTTGGGCAGCTTCGACGTAATATGGGATTGTTGGACGTGATTTGAAAACAAGGAAAATACCTGTGGAAATAAGTAATAATTTGGAATTCGTTGAAGAATTCGTGTTTACACGATAACACAGTGACCACATATTGTGAGCAACGAATACTTCTCACACCATATGCATGTCACTCGTGTAAAAAAATTAGAAAGTCTCTAGTTGTAGATTATTCCTGTGGAATTCAGCTGACAATGGCCCTAAAATGTGATTTGTTTATTTAGCGAATGAGCAGAGGACTTGAAAATATTGACCGTGCTGGATAAAAACTAACAACGGCTTTGTTATCAGCCGACCAATTTTAGTTCGAATCAGTAAAACCTTTAACCCAAGGAAATCTCTTGGAAAATTGTTTTAAAGTATTTTCAAAAAGAATATGTAGATCACATAGACTCTCAATGAAAATGTGAAGAATATTCATGTTGTTATTGTGTAGGTGACTACGGTAATTAATGTCGAAAGTGCCTCGGCTAAGTAGACTATTGATAAGCATATACATAAATCATGTAGTCTATCGGTAGACGTATCACGCACTACTCCCCTGATCACACGGGCGGCTCCATCGTTGAATTAACGCATCTCAAATAGAATGTATATTTGCAGTAGCATTTCAGCAGTAAGCATTTTGCAGGAAATATTTATTAACTGCTTATCATACCTCATTTCAAGTACACTTAGAGCCTGACATGGTTTCCATTTTCGTGCGTTGTAACCTCGTACACGAACCTCAACTCCTCCATGAGATGGAAATGCGTCGCTGTCGCCAGAATCCCATGCCTGAACAACCAGAACCTTAGCAACCGTAGTAACCAACGCACACGTACGTAGGCCTAAGCCTCCCAACCTCGGCCTTGTCACGTGAGCCACTGCGCAACACGCGCCACCTGCTGCAGCGCCTCCGTCAGGTATATGAGGGGCGGCCCAGCCACCACCCGCATCACCCGAACGACATCGCTCCGAGTAACTCCTGCACAATGGTCTCCTTCGTGGGGAGAAATGATTCACGCAGTAGCAGTTAATGATTTTCCTTCATGTTTAGTCTAATGAATGCGCACAACGCTGTTGAAAAGATAGAACATTTGTATCAAAAGTTCCAGCAGGGGTCGCAGCAGCAGCAGCTGCTGTCGTAGTTGTAGTACGTAGTATTGATAGTAGCTCTTCAGTGACTCAGACAAAGTCGAACCGACAGATGAGGGATCATTTAGTATGGACTGTAGGAAACTGCGAATCTACACCCAAGGTGTCTTCCCACACAGGATTTTCCGCGCTTAGAAACAGCAAGTTGCGAATGCAGATGAAGAAACGACAAAGAAGAGATAGCGAAGAAGATATGAAAACTGAAGGGAGTAAAGTGGGCACGAAAGGCAGAAATCCAGAGAGCCTATTTCAGCTGGGATAACCTAAGAGTGCCCCCCCCCCAGGGTTCGCAAGCCCCCCTAGCATACGATAAACAAACCTACCAAACCTCCTCCTATCGCCTATCCTAAACTTCCTAAGAGGTATGTTCCAGGCAGAGGCTCATTCGGTGCCGTACGACGCCTGGGTCCCCTCGCCCAACTCAACCCAAGCCCAATTGAACAAATATTTAAAGATTTCCATGTGTTCTGAAATTCTTGAAATTTTGTAGAGCTGTTACCGGAATAGATGATGAAGAAAGAACTGTGAAAATTTTTATTTTAGAAATAACGCTCGTAACTCGGTAATTTGGCGTTTTGTAGATTTATTAGTTTCTATCTAAAATTTGAAAAGTTCTTTAAGTTTTCATTGAATTATGCCCTGCTGTAGCGAACGAAAGAGAAACCATCCAATTATTTGATTTGAGTTTGAATTGTGATTTTACAAGCGCCGCAAACTATGCATTCAGTTCAGTAGAAAGAATAGCATCTCCGGCTACAAGAATTCTACTTCACCCCATTCATCAACATTGCTCTTTGCTGAAGCAGTGCTGCTTAAGGCGCAAGTAGGGAGTTCAAACTGCACAAGTTGTACAGTTTAAACTTTAGTTCAAACTGTACAGTCCAAATTCTAGTTCAGACTGTGTGAAGCGGAATGGAGAACTTTCGCCTTTCGTACCGACTGTTTTATGCTGGAAACATATTCGATAACTAAAAATAAATTTGTTACACCTTAAATAGGAGTAACAGTGGGTCTGCAGTGCACAATTAGACCATCAAGACTCATTTAATTCTCACCCTCCAGTTCATCGCTGTGGGTAGAACGAAGAGTGTGCACGTACACTTGCAGAAAATAGAGGGAAACGGTAAAGACACTTTCTCTCGGTCGAAGACGTCGGGAAGCATTGTTGGAAAATGTTTGATACAGGAATTCATACCTCGAAGAGAAAATATTGATTTACAGCTATTCAATAAATGGAAGTTTAAACGATGTTCACAGCCTGTCCTTTCTGTAGTGTGTTACTCCAAAAGAAAGTGTATTAGTCTTTTGAAATTTGAAGTTTGATTCATTTTTCATTTAACGAAAGTTACATATTCCTGTCATTAATGATAATGAGAGTAAGTCTTCAGTCGGAAAGAATTTTATTATATTTAATGGAATGGATGATAGTTTTCAATTTTAAGTCTGAAAAGTTTGACCGAAAAAGTTCAAGAGCCTCTTAGTTCACCTAGCACTAAATGATAACCCGTAATTAGGTGAAAACCTTATGAATTAAATAAAAATGAGAAGGAATCAGCGAGAAGAGAAAGATTTTCGCAAGCGCATGAGCACTGGATTGACCTACCGAGAAGTCTGCAGCAACCGGCAGTAAGCACTGGGAGGACCTACCGAGAAGGTAACCGGCAATAAAACACTGCAGTAAGAGCAGGTCGCAGGTGCGGGAGCGGAACTGATGTCCAGTCTGACTGTTGACCGCTGCGTTCAGCCATCACACGGCACGGCTTGTAAAGGCAATGTTGGATGCTACTTCTCAATCTGAATTCTTCATAGTACATTTTTTAATTTATCTTTTTTGTCATCCCATCGATAAGTTTATAAAATAACAAATAAAATAATTTAGATAGAGAAAATTCCGGATGAAGATAGATACTTTGGCGGAAAAGTCAAACTGGGTTATTTTTAAGTCCGCTCGTTTGACGCCAATTTGGATAGCCATCAGTTGTGCTTTAATTGCAACTTGCACTGCCTAACACTACCCTCACCCGTGGTCAAATTCCTATACGGGTGAAAACGTCTAAGAAAATCACAACTTCACTTCATACTGAAGAAATCAACGAAGAATTGTTTTCAAGGAAAAGGTTGAATAATTTTTGTAAAGTAAATGTTCAAATACATTATTTGTGGGCAACTTGGTTTCAAATTTCCTTTTTCAAACATAAAACAGATAATATCTTGAAACAATTTTTTTCGCACAGTTTCTCAGAGGAAAACTTTTTAGTTTGCCACTATCAGGTAGGTGTGAAATTTTGTACCTCTTTTCCCTAAGGCCCTGTACACGCCATGCACGAATGGATGGGTGGAAATAGGTCCTTAGTCAGACCCTTGAGGAACTCTGTATGTACAGTATCTAATATTTCTGAAATTCTGTTCCAAATTTTCTTCTGTTATTCTTAACACAGTTAAACGAATATCATAAATTGTATATTACATCATCACCTTCCGCTGGTATTTAACGCAGTAACTGCAACTAACGCGAGAGTGACAATCTGAAGAGAAACCAAAGAAATTTCTTGAATTCACTGCACATTCGCAATTATCTTAGTATTACTAAAAAATATCGAAAAATAATCATTAATCAAATCCAAAATTATATATGATACTTGGCTCCTTTTAAGCAATTTTCGAAAATCAGTTGATGAAATCTAAGAAAAATGGTTATTCATACTTTTAGGTTGTTTTGCATTTTCACTTGATCTCAGTTTCTATCATGGTTATATTGACGAGAAAAATAGGATTTTTCCAATTAAACGCAGGAAGAAACAAGTTATAAACAATAACCTTTCTTGATAATTTCCGAAGTATATTTTCTCATTTTTATTCTCAAAACATTACAAAAGGCCAAGTCGCAATTCCATTTCCATATTTTATACAATCCGACACCAACCTGTAAACACGCCAACACGTTTTAGCGCGTGTTACGAAACCGTGACGAAACCGCAGGACTACAAATTTACGCGCGTGACGCTTAGTGATGGCACTAAGATAAACGCGTTGCAGCAACGCCCAGCGGTGCTTGAGTCTAAAAGGAGTGATAACAGTTTTGTTAGGCTTGTTCAACTGTGTGTAGTACCTGTACATACGCTCTGCACAATTGCTGCACTCTGCACATGTACTATCAGGCAAAATATTTTTATGAGGAATTCTGTTGGTTCAAGGTAAACATGACTCAAAAATTATATAATTTTTAAAGTTTATTCAAAAAGGTGTTTGGAGCATAAATAATTTTTCAGTCTCGTCGTCGCTTATCCAGCGTCTCGAGATAGCCAGTCCATTTTTCAGTGCTTCTTGCCTTTGCCTTTTCCCTTGCCTTTGCCTTTGCCTTACCGCGATGGCGCCAATAACCATCATCATCACCACCATGGCAAGGATGCTTAAGTTCTGAAAAGTTAAATATTAATAAAGACTTCCAGAAATTCAGGCACCCCGAACGCAAATTTATTTCATTGAAAATCAAACACAGGCTTCAAAAATTGATAAAGATTTCTTGTCATTTGGATTATATCTATACTTATTTCTTCCCAAAAGTACATCTAACAGGGCTTCAAAGACATGTTATAACCACATGAATGAAAGCTGTTGGAATCGAAAATTTTATGTAAATATTTCATCTTTTCAAATGAGAACTGTGCTCTTACTGGTCGAAATAGAAAATCAATATCTATTACTGCACCAATTCCATTTCTCACCAAGAAGGAGGCCATTGTGCAGGAGTTACTCGGAGCGATGTCGCTCGAGTGATGCGGGTGGTCGCTGGGCCGCCCCTCATATACCTGACGGAGGCGCTGCAGCGGGCGGCGCATGTTGCGCAGTAGCTCACGTGACAAGGTCGAGGTGGCGAGGCTTGAGTCTACTCGTGCGTTTGGTGCTACAGTTGCTGGGTTGTAATCAACATTATAATTTCATGTCGAAAACATGGAAAGCGATTTGTTAAAGATACTTTCCGAGTAGTTTGCTTTCGTAGCTCCGATTTTGAAGGGAGACTTCGCTGCTCCGACCACTGATATTTGTAGAATTAAAAAAAAAATTGTGTTTGAAAAATTTGGAAACAAACTGCAGCAGTATTTGAAAGTTATTTCACTTTTAGGTTTATTTTGTGTGATGGACTCCTATTAAAAATGTGTAATATTCGTAGATTCTGAAAGGTGGATATGTGCCGAGGTGTCATAGAAAAAAAATGCATTTCGAAAGAAGGTATTTAAATGTGCTTATGGTTTTCAGTTGTACCAGTTTACAACATAACGAATATAAGTTAATGTTACGAAAGTAATTCACGTATTTCAAAATAAGGAATTGATATCCATACAGTTAACTAAGCCAAGCATTCGGGACACTGATCCAATCGTACACGGTTGGTGGGTGCTGTGTGTAGAGCAGTTGTTCTCAACCCTCTCACACGCGCGTGCCCCAGAGGAATTTCCCTTTATCTTCTGACTCCATGCAAATTTAAGGTGCGAAAGACGAAATTCTTACAAAATTTGATAGACAAAAAAAACTTTCTTTTTCAGGACCTAAGCAATTGACGTACCTCTAGCATCCTCCGAAATGTCATCTCCAGTCCCCTGGGAGGGCTCGCGCCGCGGACTGAGAAACTCTTGTACTGGAATAAATTCTTGAATTCGCACATACAAAAGGCAGTCAAAAAGTTCTCAGACAACCTCCAAAAGTTTGCTAGAGGGTAATTTTTTACAAGTTTATACACGGTGATACATTTCTGATGCATTAAAAAATAAATAGGTGATTGTTTGGCACTGTTCGAGATGACAGAATTTTCAAGAGACGAAGTGCTTCCTGGCCAATAAACGTTGAAGAAAGGCGGAAAAACTGACACTTTTTGATTTTAACGCCCCAGGAAATTTTGCTAGGTCTTTTAGAGTTGCCTTTTGATTGGGAAACTCCTGCACAACTTCCTTAGACGCGGTCCCGGTTGTGCACTGGCTCATCTTTTCCTGCACCCAAAACAAGAGGGGCACCTGGAAGTTGCTCCATTCCATTTACACGATCTACCAAAAAAATTTTTAACAGGTCGCCAGGAACAGCCGCCACAATTACGAACAGACGCCGCTGACCGATGGAAACGTAGGTTACACTGTTGTAGAAATAGTACGGATCTTATGTAGAAAAACTACGTTGTTTTGAAACATGAACTTTTTAGACCATTCGTCTGAAAAATTTTGGACGGCCCTTCGGAGACTCGGTTTGTAAAGCTACGATTGCAAAAGCCGTACAAATAATTATGTAATGGAAGTAGGCTTATGTGAAAATAAGTACGAAATTCGTTCTGTAGTAGTTTCATCGTGGTATCTTCTACAGCAGAGACGAATCTCCAAGAGCAACCAACTCTGCTCGGAATGATTCTTTTGTTATACATACCTGTGAGACCATGTCCGGCTTAGATTCCTAGTTTATGACGTCATATCGGAATCAAGTTTTCAATAGTGCGGAAAAAGGAACTTGAATTTAGAAAATTTAGGACATGAAAAATTCCCGTTAGCTGTTAACTATCAAGCATCGTTCATATAGTTGCAGGCGCTAAACCTCGGAGATGCAAACACTTTCAAACAAATTTTGATTCTGAGCTGTGGATGTTATTTTTATTGGTAAACAATTGGCTGTCGCTCGTAACTGGAAACAATTCATCATTTAACCGTTCACCAGACTGAAAGAATAGCATATTGGGAAAATTGTAAAGATGAGCTTAGTAAGAGATTGTTCAATAATTTTGCGCTTGCTGAACTAAAGATGATTCATGGCATAGAATTCTTAATTTATTCCCATTTCCCTGAGGGAATTCAACAAATTCAATGATAGAGCATGATGGCTCTCCTCAGTCAGGGCGTACCTCTCGCTATGCGCACCATGCGTCACCTGGCGATGCTTCGTGCTCATGATTGCCGTTCAGTTTTCACTTTTTTAAGAACGTAAAGATCGTTGGGAGACGGCAGCCCGCACATGGATTTTATAGCGCTCTAGCTCGTCCCACACTGAAAGTCGGAAAGTCAGATGAGCCTGCGCATGATGGCGAAGGGAAGGTGCGTGCGTGCTTGTGAGAGTTTCTAGTGATTCTGAAAATTGCAATGTTCTTTCAAGTTGGATTAAAATCATGATGAACACAGGAGTAACAAAAGCTGCTTGCAAGCTTATCGCATTTACTGACTTTAGTTATTATTTTACTAAATGGGAAATTAATGTTTTGGCAAAAAAGTCCATTATCAATATCGGGAACAAATTGGGAGAAACTATAATATAAAGAAATGTCTTTCTCAAGAAAATTAAAATAAGCCAATTGTAATGGAAATGTTGACTGGGTGTCGTTTGAAACAGGTTTGTCCCATGAAATATACAAGAATTCTAAAACGCGTGATCACTGGAGCCATAAGTGGATGAAATTATGTTGAAATCTTTCAGGCGAACGGGAAATTTGCACTTCTTTGCGTGAGGACCCACGGCAGAGGGGGAGGAGTTGGACGAGGAAGATTAAAAGGGGAAACATCTTCCAGCTCAGCCGCAGGAACACTGAAAGCTCTAGTTAATAGCAGAGCTCACGTATTCCGACGCACATTATTCGTAACAGCGTTTAGGCATTTCAGGGTTTGCATTTCGAAAATTTATGAACCAAATACTATTTGATAAAACGTGGCCTTAGGCGTTCCTTTCTCACCTTTCCATACCACTTGATATCTGAATTAAAAACATTTTTTGACTAATTTTTTAGTTACTCTGGGTGAGAGGTGCACGTTGTTCAAGGTGTTTCTAAGCCTGCCGCTCTTGAAGCCCAAATATTGTCTGCATTGAAATATCAACGTTTAACGCTTCTAAGACATGGGTTACATGGGGTACGGCTTTCAGGCAGATTACAAGTCTGGAAGTCCCACACGACAGTAGTTACAGTCAGCATGCATGCCAATCGACCGACACTAGGCAGTCAAACGCTTGAAATCGTCAAGGCAGCACGGCCAACCTAATCTTACCGATGCTCTTCGAAGAAATGTGGTATAGTAACTCAACATACCGCGTAAATGTTGATCAAACTCATTTTATGGTTCGCTCACTTAAAAAACTCATTTTTTGATTTTTTGAAATAAAAAATTCGCCTGAACTTTCGCAGCAAAAAGTTCGTCTGTGGTTTACAATGAGGTGTAGTAACACAATAACTCCTCACTA
>VOMN01062373.1:0-18448 GCA_014899125.1 Orchestia grillus
GCGCCGCGCTGCTCTTGGTGTGAACGAACCCTTAGTCACATATTCCTTATCACACCAGTAGTTGTAAGGCATTGTAAACTCAGGTAAAATGTGTTGGTGTAATACAGCTTCTTTGTACCGCAATGCTCTGCCACAAGAATACTGAGAACTGTTTTTTTACAACACACCCATTTTGTTGCCCTGTGCACAAGAATATTAGTATACAACATATGAGAGCATGCTGTTCAGAAAGTTTAGCATGGAATGTGTTTAAGAACTAATTGTACGATAATTGAAAAGAATCAAGTAGAAATAAACATGAATGAAACGTTTTCACAAATGTAAATGGAATTATTTTTGATTATTTTATTTCTGGCCAATAAAAATGAGCTTGAAGAAAAGGCCTGTCTCGATGAAGTAGGAACTTAAGAAATAAGCAAATTTTCTGCTCTAAGATTTTCAAAACACGGAGGCAGTTGATCCTGACGACAGGTCATTTGTAAGAAAAATTTATTTTGAAAAGTCGAGTCTTAATAAACTGTATAAAACAACGAATATATAAAAACGACCTGTCAGTATCGCGATTTGATATTTTATTCATATTCAGTTTCTGGTAGCGACGTTCGACCGAGCAGTAAGGTCACACAGGGATCTAACGATACTCCGGAGGGGTAATGAAACTTTTTTTCTTAATCATAACATATTAATTAATAGTGCATTTGAATCGGACGGGAAATATGGTAAAATAACAAAACTTGGTAAAGAGGCCAGTAAAATGTTTTTACCTAGCGAGTAACAACCTAGTCGTTCAAATGAGCTTTGCAGTAACCCAGGAAACAGAGAGCGAAAGAGCTGGAAGATTAGAGGCAATTAATTCGACTAGTATTGAACTGTTTTAACTCAGAATTTTATTTCTCCAACTTTTGCGCATTGTCAGACTGCCGAACTTGCATAAGAATAATTCAGTCTAATCGACTCAAACGAGCTGCTCCAGATGGGCTATCGCAATATTCTAACAGAGATTAGCTATTATATCCGAGCTTGCCGTTCGAGCAAGTTATGTCTTTCAGTCGGTTTCCTTCAAATTTACGACAGAGTATCTAGCTTGACCCCTGCGTCCGATGGCCAACCGAACTCTAGCTCTGCCCCTCTCACACTGCTCTCTTTTCCCAAACTGCAGCGTGTCCCAAGTATTGTATGATACCTCGAGACGCGTTCCCACGCCTACATTTGTGCCTGTGGCCGGTGCTCGTTACTAACGTCTCCTGCATTATCTACATTCCTGGAATCTTCCTGGACTGCGCTGCAGCCTTCGGACTCTACGCTCGATGCTGCGTAATTAACTTCGCTTGAGCAAGGAAATGGGACGCCTACGCTTAAAATGCCCGCAGCGTCTCACTCGTCTCTCGCATTCCGATGCACAAGCATTCGTTATAGTTGGCCTAAGCACAGCCTGCTACAAATATGTCTACATATATACATTGAATGTCTAATTTTATACAAAATTGTCGAGAAAACAAAAAAAATACAGCAAAAGCCGTGTGAAATTCCGAGATAAAAGCAGTTGAAATCAAAGTAAAAAACTAATAACTTGAAAGTAAGTAAACGATGTTTTCCAACAAAAAACTTTTACTGGTCTTGCTATTAGCTATTTAGATTTTTCCCTTTTGATTTTAAACTCAATGGCTTATAGTCATTGAACCTGGCGGTATAATAGTTTTTCCCTTCTCTAATTGAAAGTGCCTTGGCCAGGATGCAACCTGCGTGGACACGTTTGCCATATTTCACGCGAAAAGTTCGGCTTCAACAGCTGGGTTCGCGGCTGGTGTGGTGGAGGTCAGTAAGAGGCGTAAGTATGCGTCATTGGCAGTTCGTTACAGATTCGAGCTGTTGGCATTGTAGACTTCGGGTACCTATGTTGTTACGACGGACAAGTTTGTGACGGAGGTCGGGCGTCGCATTTCGGAGGTTTCCGGTGCTCCCAGGGAAACATATTGGCTGGGGCAGATAATTGGGTTGGCTGTGCAGAGAGGCAATGCGCTTAGTATTCCTACTTCGGTTAGGGAGAAGTTTGATGCCTCGGGGTCACAGTACTCTTGTGATGTAGTGCTTACACACCCATAGCGGTTGCAAGCCATCAGCGTAGGCGACTGGTCGGAGCATTAATTGTTCTTTGACCTGTTACCAAATTCTTGATTTTAATGTCTACAACAAATTAATTTTTAGATTTTTAAATCAATAAAATTGCGTTTCTTACGATTTGGTTGCAAGTGGGGGCTTTTAAAAAAAATGCTTAGAGACGTGACATTGAGATAAAAACTACTAGCTAATAAAAGTTATCCGTCAGTTGGAATGAAAAAATACCTTAAAAAATTAGTATAAGGTTCTTAATTAAACTAATCAATAATTATGGAAGCTAAAATGAGAAGTCATATGCTTAAAACCCATTATGCTTAGCCTATCTTAAATTTACACGGTACGAATACTTAAGATAATTTGAAATTATTCGAAAATGATAATCAAAAGAAATAATTATTCTCTCTCGTGCTATTAGGAACAAAAAAAAAGTTTTCGCTTATTAAAGTGCTGACGTGTCCACAGAATTCAGGAATTTAAGACCGATGGCAGCACGCTTGCATCAGCCTGCATGAAACACGTGGGCTAAAAGAACACTAAAAGTAATCATAATATACAACACGTGTATAAAGTAAGCAGATTATACAACTCATATTCTTAGTTAATACTAATGACTAATGAAGCACAACACACCATAATTTTTTAAATTTTAGGGCTCGAGTATGAACTTCCCGATGCTGCGGCGACGCGCAAAAACGATTAAGAAAGGCAGCTCTTAGTTTTGCCATTGTTTCTCTTGCTGTACGTAGTGTCGCCCCATCTTGTGTAACCCTAAATTTTGCATGTCTAAGCATTCTAGTGGTAGCAATCAATATTTCTGTATCGTTTGTCTGTGGTTGTCTCCTTTCACCATCACGGGTACACTATCAGCATCATCGAAGACGTATGGATCAAAGATTTTTGCTTTCGTAATGCCACACCAGACGGTAACCATCTGTGCATGACGTGGTTACTCAATAATTATCCTAGCGTTTTCATCACACTAGAATCGGCAGTTTTGTTTGATAAAATGCCAAATGAATCAGGCGGGCCTGATGAACTGACCTCACGGGCCAGATCCGGCCCAAGGGCGGAAGTTCGGTAACCAGTGTGTTAGATGATTATATTAGTCTAGACATTTTTGTCAGGGGGAAACTGTTGCTTCTGTTGTGTACGGTAGAAATTTTTCCTTTCAGTTGCTTTGGACAACATGACTTTTTATGCATGTTTTATTGATCATGATTTTAATGAAGGTCATTTGGAGGGTGCAGGCTATCGTCATTGCAATGGCAGTATAGGCACGTCCGCCTGAGTCTAGGCCTTCTACCTGTGATCCCTACAGTTTTTCGCCAGCTATCTTTTAAACTTGCAAGAGCACCATGCTTTTAGCTTTAACGCAAATAGTCTAATAGTCAGTGCCGTCTTTAACCACCAGTGAGTGACTAATTCAGTTGTAAAAACTCAGTTGGACGATCCTCTGCTATGGGTGAGAGTATTTAACAGACCTTTTCTTTGCTGAAGGTTTAGGACATAGACCTTCAAGTCATTCGCGTGTCCTAACCTGTGTCCATGTTTAAACGAGCCTCATCGCATGCACGTGTTGCCTCTCGAGTGCAGCTGGCGCGTGCGAGATATCTGTCTTAACATGTACTCGTGTCTTCTTTTTCTTTTTAAAATAGCGTTTTATTCTACTGTCTTACATAATTCATAATACAAGCGTGTACGATTTACTGTAGCGCTTGACTCAATAACGGAGGTTCAATTTATCATATTTTCACCAGCGTGCCGAAGATATAATGATGCAGTGTAGAATTCACCTTGATTACGAGACCGGACTCACATGTGATCGTACTACGATTAGCTTGGAACATTAGTTTAATGGTTTCTGAAGGGTGTACGTTTGGACCCTGATTTTTGTGATGCTATTTATGAAAAAACTGCCTGCCGTTATACCACCTCACACACCTAGATTGAGCGTGTTACGTAGTTGAAAGTGTAATGCGGTATTCATATGATGAAATTAAGCGTTTGCAAGCTTGTGGTGTTAAATGAGTTCATTCTTCAAAGCATATTTTCTTCACTTCTTCAAGATTTACTGGACTTCTCCGATTGACCTTCTTCTAAACAGTTTGCCTAAGACGTTCGATAGGATTAAAATCCAGCAATTGGCTTTGTCCCGGGAATGCATGCATTTAGTTCTTTATAAGCCCTATGGATTAATTTTTTCCTATGTTTATGGTCGTTATCTTGCTGGAACGTTCATTCGTGGTTTTGAATTACCGCTTCGCACTTGGAATGAGACTCGATTTCATGAATCAAGATTTTTTCGGAATTATTTTGCTGTTTATCTCATGTATAAGAAAATCTAGGTTGCAATAGACTATTTTCGCACCGTAATTTTTATTTAATGGTGTATGTAGAAATATCACATGATGTTTTTAGGTTAATATTTCACTTTTCGTCTTTTACATAAAATTGGGAATTACAATTCGAAGTTTCATTTCCATCCGTAATTTTAAGGATGTGGTCTTAATGATCAAAATCAGAAGTTTTATAACGAGTCCCACATTTTAATTTTGAGGTTGTAATTTTACCGGGTAAAAACCCGAATGTTATATGCTTTGTATGTGACTGATTTCGGAATAAACAATTTTTATTTTATTTTTATTTCTTCTCCAATACTTGACGGTACATGGCCCCATCCATCTTTCCATCAACAATATGATGTGCGCCACTGATGCGTGGAGTGAAACAATGCCAAACTATTTTACTCCCACCTCCGTGCTTCACAGCTGGGATGATATTATGCCTCTCATTGGCTCTTCGAAGTATCCTCCACACATGACGAGCGAAATTAAGATCAACATTTCAACCTTGGTTTCATAAAACTAGATGACAGCCTCCCAAAATGCATATCATTTCTTCAAATGTTCATTTCCAACGCTTAGACGAATTGCAACGCGTTTTTCTCGTCAAGGGAGTTTTACGCAGGGTGAAACATTTTATCTCGTGGATGTGTAGCTCTCTACTGATGGTCCTTCCACTCACTTCCATCCCGAAGGCTTCTAGATCAATTTTGAAGTGTTTGCAAGCCACCATAGCTCATTTTTAATATTTCTGATCAAAAGTTGACGAATCCGAAGATCAATCTTCGGAAAAGCACCTGATCTTGGTTAGGTAACAGTTGAGTATTTCTTTAACCTTAAGAATGATTGAACTAACGGCAAAGCATGACTTTAATTGATTGCATGCTACGACAACTCAGCAGTGACCAACTGTCTAATTTCATTGGGAGCAACATTTAGAATGTTTTATAAGTAATTCAGGTACAACATGACCGAAAAAATATAATAATTACATGTGAAAGTTTTACTTAACCTTGTTATCTCTTCAAATATTTTACCAGCTAAGCCTATCGCAAATGGTCCAAGAACCACTTTAGATTACCGAAAGTTTAGAAACTCATCTTGACATAGTAATTACAAATAATCCTTTTGCAACTTCAAGCACAGAAGTTCAGGCATCTCTTTCAGATCACCATTCGGTAGAATGCGTTATCACCGTTGCAAAGGAGAAACAAAAATTATGTTTGATTGCCTATCGCTCAAAAACTCAGTACATACCTGAACCACACGAAGAAAAACTTTTAGACTGGAGTAAGGGGTTTCAAAGTACACGACAGACGACGTTAACACAAAAGATTACAGTTTTTCAATAATTTTTTCACAGTCTATTTAGATGAGAACGTACCTTTCACTGCCAGAAAAACTAAATCAGCGGGCACAGATTGGATTACGGATGAAATAAAAAGTGAGCAAAACGGAAAACTTACTTATGGGAGTACAAATAAAACAGATCGAACAGTACTTTAATTAAAACAGCTTTGTAAAAATCGTCAATGGAATTTCCGTAAAAAGTAACAAAAGCAAAGCAAAAGCACTTCCACAGGAAACTGCCGATGGCAAAATAATAATTCAAAAAGACCCAAGGAAAAAAGTAGCTCAACATAGAATTCTTGATCGCAGAAGTAATTTCGGAAACCGTTGCAAAATTGCCCTAATTTCAACACTTTTTTTGAGAGTCGGCGTCAAAGTGTTTGAGAAAATGCCTTACGCAACTCTACATCAACCTTTGATCAAAAAATTCTGCGAGATTTCTGATTTTAACCCAAAGAAAATATAAAGACAATGTCCAATAAATTTATCAGAGATACGAGGAATCCTGTACTCATTGACAAATACAAAGGCGGCTGGCATGACAATATCAGCCTTCAATATACTAAAAACAGTTTGAGTCACTGCACCAATGATTCGTTTGGTATTCAATTTCTATTGCCGCGAATGAATTTCATGATGAGTGGAGGCATTCGATAATCAAGTTATTGCAAAAACCTCGTGACATTAATGCAGCATCAAATTACGCTGGTTTACGAAGGAATTGAGGCAAGCACAAAAATAGCTGTTTAACTTAATTTGCGGGTGCTGAATTCGTGAATTCAGATTTGAAATCTGTTTTTACTCATCATCTCTAGTTTTTAGATATGCGTACTGTACATTTTGTATACATACTGTACGTAAAGGCGTATATGCATCCAGGGATAATTTCTAATATTCAGGGTCTTCTCATGAGTATGCAAGCAGGCTTCAAAAAGTACTGTTGTTTTCTCTGTCTCTGGGATAGTCGAGCTGTATCCGATCACTACAAGCAGAAAGACTGGGGGTCTAGAAGCACTTCCATTCCTGGCGAATACAACGTCACAGAAAATCTTCCGGTTGACATGAATAAGGCGCTTCTTCCTCCTCTTCACATCAAGCTTGGTTTGATGAAGAATTTCACGAAGGCCATGGGCAAAAATGGAGCTGCCTTCCAACACTTGTTCGCTGTAATCCCAGGTCTTAATGCTGCTAAGCTCAAAGAGGGCATCTTTGTCGGACCTCAGATGCGAGAAATGCTGAACGATACTGATTTTGAGAAGCTTCTTAACTTAAAGGAACTGAAAGCATTGGTGACATTTAAGTCAGTCTGTAGAGGCTTCCTCGGTAACACACGACTACCAAATTACCAAGCCTGTATTGAGAAGTTGCTAAAGACTTATGAGGATGCGGGATGCCGAATGACACTCAAAATTTATATCCTCCATTCCCATTTCAACTTCTTCCCTACAAACCTTGGAGCAGTAAGTGATGAGCACGGAGAAAGATTCCATCAAAACATAACAAAGGTGGAGAGCAACTACCAAGGCAAGTGGAAGCACGGCATGATGGAAGACTTCTGCTGGATACTCTTGCGCGCCATCCTTGAGGCAAAATACACAAAATCCTCTAAGTAAATACACTTCTGACATTCTGCAGTACTATAAACTGTATACATTGTGTCATCCAAGTATATTTGAGGTGATAGAGGAAATCTGCTTATAAATTTGAATTCAGCAAACCCGAAGCAGTAAAAAAACACACCTATTCACACTCTAGCCTCAGATAAAAAATATATTTTTGTAAACTTATGTTACAGGCAATTAATCATTTACTATCAAGAATATATGTTATTTACAGGCAATTATTCATAACATATATTCTTGAAAATATCTGAATGAATCACCAATGAAATGCTTTGCTTAGCAATACTTACACCAAAAGTTTCGAAGGTGTTCTAAAAAAACGCAGTACGAGTTATTGTAAGAATTTATTAAAAAATGAAGAAAAATAATAGAAAATAAATCATGTTCATATTTATTCGTACCCACTTCAACAACCTGCTCTAAAAAACCTATAGTGTTACAAAACAACGTTATTAGATTAATATGTAAATTTAATATAACAATACAGTTATTCCAGGAGTTTCTAGAGAATTTGCAAAAAAATCACATTTTAGATTCGTTCATACTTTGCCACTCTAGCTTCAATTAGAAATATTAAGGGCTTCGAAAGTAAGGTCGGGGAATTGGTGTGAGACGGCAGCAGAGACCGCATCACCGTCATAGAGTGTGGGCACTTGGTGGCCGAGTTCACGATAAGGATTTAAGCATGTTAGACTCTGAGTTGGGATAGCGCTGGAGCATCTATTACACTTTGCTTCTGAAGTGGGTCATATATGATGCACGCGATCATCTGAACTATTGTAACTAAAGCACTATCATGTGTGAAAACAAATTTTCGCCAAATTTATGTTCATCAGCCGAATAAGCTAGTTCTGATTAGAAAGAAAATTAATACGGGAGCCAAATTTGTGAAATAAAATATTTCATTTGACTCATACAAAGATGTTCGTCGACAAGATATTTTTCTTCTATGGAGAACCTCAGTCAAAGTCTTAAAGATCTGCGAGCCATCCTCCTGCACCGCAGCTGGCCCGTGGCTGGGACGAAGTCGCCCATCAAAAACTTCTACTATCCATCGTTTACTCTTTTTCTGTTACTAACTTCTGGGTGAATGTTGGGCCAGGGCTGCGACATTCGTCTTTGGAGCTCTTGCTAGCTGGGCTCGCTCTCGCAACTCTGGGAGGACCAGGGCTGCATTACCTTGAAGAGCCTCTGGGGCTCTGTTACCCACTGCGTGCGTTTCTGACTTAGAGCTGCGGTCGTATAAAACTTGGTCTTGCTACAACAGTTCCATGCATCGTTAGTTTGCGTACTAGCTAGATTTTATCTGAAGATCTTCGTTTCAACTGAAATTTTGAACATTCCATAATTAAATTGAGGCAAAGCCTCCCATTTCAGTCAATGACCATTGTTTGTGTTGTAGCTGCTGATTGCACTGTATAGGTAGTTCTTTAACTGTTCATTTCGAGGTTGCGCTAGCTCAATACTAAATTAGTTTACTGTAGTTTTACCATCTAAACAGTTGTTTAGTCAACCCTTTGTCAGCCTTAGATTGGTGAATAAATTTTCGAACGCAGTCTTGTTCCTTGGTCCTTGTTGGTCGGTTACTCTCCTTTGGCTGAAACTGCGTAAAAAATCCCGCAGTTTACTTAACTAACTTTGTTAAACTTTACTTAGTTTAACTATTTTACTTAACGTTAGCATCAGTGAAATGCCTCATTTCAACTTGAGCCACAATGCTGACAACATACTAAAGACAAAGGTCATTATAGAGTTGGGAAAGGAAAATGTAAATGCTTAAAAGAACGGCAGTGGCTATAATTCAATTTCGATGCAATTTTAAGTCTCCGTAGCAACTGCTCAAAGTACAAACAGAGGTATTGGGTTTAAAACCATTCTTACAAGAGAGGAAGAAAGTAAGCTCTCACCTCGATGGGCAAGACAAGTAGTGTGAGAAATTAATAAAGAACATTTATTTATTCCAACACGTTTTACCGTTGGATTTTAAATGCCTTGCAACTACTGGTTTGATGGGGGATGTGAGGAATGTGTGGTTTAAACTTCCTTTACCAAGGGAAGTACTCCGCAGTCACGTAGAAAGCCTCGCCTGAGCCGAGGTTCGAACCCAGGTCCTTCCAACTGTAAGGCTATCACGCTAACCACTACACCATGGAGCCCACAATAAAACCGACAGATCACAGGGAAAGTGACGTTGAAGAATCTCAGTATGAAGAGAATCAAAATTTCGAGAAAAATACTACAGAGAACACTCAAAAAGGACTAACTAAAAGGATGCAGACCCAAGAAAACACTTCATCATACAGATAAGCACGTTAAAGATAGATTAGCTTTTGTCAGAGAATATTTAATAGAGACCGGCATCTGGTCATCGGTTCTTTGGTCACATGAGACTAACATAGAACTTACGGTCACAGGGACGGTTCTTTTGTCTACAGAAAAACTGGTGAAGTGTTCAACCAGAGACGATGTTCCAACTGTGAAACATGGTGGTGGAATTCGTGCGTTTTGTGGATGTTTCTCAGTTAATGGGCCTAAAAGCACTGTGAAGGTAGATGGAATTGTGAAACAAGACCAATACGCCAAAAATCCTGATAAAAATTTGAAAACAGTCTGTCGAAGTTCTCTATAGGGTCTTTCAACATGATAATGACCCATAGCATACTTCGAAATCTGAAGGAATGGTAGGAAGACAATAAAGTAAATGCCTTGCAGTGGCCAAGCCAATGCCAGGACTCAGTCAGAACGAAAATTCGTGGGGGCTAAAAAAATGACAATGCCAGGAGCTCAAGTAACTTGAAGAATTTAAAGACACTTTAAAAGAAGAGAGGTCCAAAATACCTATTTATGTCTGCAAGAATCTTAATTTTATGGTGAACTACAGAAAACGTGTGAAGGCGGATATTAAAAATAAAGGCATCGCAATAAGTTGTTGATATGGGTTAGAATAAACATGAACATGGTTGATTTGCAATTATTGTTAATTATTTGTTTAAAATATTTTTATTTTCAAAACTCTAATTTGTGTTTAATTCCAGAACCCCTCCGATACTTTCAGCATGAACATCGCTAAGAAAAGTAGGCTATTGAAAAATTTGTACGAATATGTTCAGAATAATACAAGGACATGAATTATTTTCAACGCAGCTGAATTTCTTCCATGAAAAATATCAGAAAGAGTAATGGTAAATCAGCGTTCTACCCACCTAGATAAAGTAAACCGACTTCACAAAAATCATTATGCGTACAGAAGGAAAACAAGTACCCTGGACCCCTGCTTAACCTCTCCGAAAGGATAAAGTGCAACACATAAAAATAATGTAACTCTCCTGCTGCTCCATGACCTCTCTAAAAGCTTTCGAAAGCGTTCAAAACAGCTTGTTAGGGATTTCGAACCTTGAAGTAGACACCCTACGGTTTGAGCGTTATTTATCAAACATTTCATGCTGTCTGCTTCGAAAACTGAACATCGCCATTATCGCACGGATTTTGAGATCCCCCAAAGATTAATCCTCGGCTCATTTATGTTTTACATATTTATAAATGAGGTCCCATCAATACTATCAAATACAAGAACCTCGATGTACGCGGATGATGTCAAAATTGAAATAACACGTACTCGACTCAAACTATTGAAAAAGAAAGCACTCGGTGAAGGTCTTTAAAATTGCTTAAATCCTGGTTTGACAAAGTGGTCTTGAGCTAAACGCAACTAAAAAGTAATACATCATTTTCGTCTCTCAAGATGCCTAAACTTACTCTGACTGTTGGGAACAAGGTAATTGAGCCTGTAGATAAAGTAAAAAGTCTACGTATTTGGTTCGAGCAAAAAATGAAGTTTAAGTCTCCAATGGGAGAAACGTAATATATTTAACGGAATCTAAATGTTCTTTCATCGCTTAAAGAATGTGCTAGACGAGAAACCTAGATTATTAGCCGTTCAACATCTGGTCCTATCACTCTTTGACTACTGTAGTTTTTTTGTGGGGAGATGAATCTACATGTCTTCAAAAAGAGCCCTAAAAAATTGATAAATTTCGCTGTCAAAGTTGTTTTTAATAGTAAGTTCAAGAGATGTGATGTTGCAACTTCTCTCTTAAGACTAAACTGGATCTAATACAGCAAAGGTTTCTCATTCGTAAAGTCCGAAGTGTTTTTTCATTTTTATTTCTCCCCCAGAGTAATACAAACATTAGAAAACTTTTGTCTCCCAATGGTACAAATAAAAAGCGTAATAGAAGGAATTATATACTGGAGAGCTACCGTTCATCCGACATAGAGGGAAAAGCTTTGTTTTTCTCCGGAGCTTTATTATGGAACAATCTCCTTCTACTTATAAAAAATTCTGCCCGCTAAACGATTTGAAGGAAAATATGACTTATTAGTTTGAGTTTTAGCAGTTACACACGCCTATATCTATCTGTGTGGTTGAAAGTATGTATTTCCAAATTGAGCCTCAAAATGTACTTAAGCATCATCCACCCTAAGATGTGTGCGTTATGATTATAAATATAACCTTTACACACTGCTGACTCAGAACCGTGTTACGTTTTTTTATGTATGTTTTAGTGGGCTCCGTGGCATAGTGGTAGCGTGGTGGTCCCGTAACCGAAAGGACCTTCGTTCGATACTCAGCTCAAGAAGGCATTTTCACGTGACTGCGGAGTACTTCCCTCGGAAAAGGAAGTTTAAACCACACATTCTTCACATCCCCCACCACACCAGTAGTTGAAAGGCATTTAAAACCCAACGGTAAAACGTATTGGAATTAATAAAAGTTGTTAGCTGTGATTGACACTCACTCTAACAGTACGAGTGTGGAGCTATTGTGGCAAATTTAGTTACCATCTAGCAGGAGCTAGTGGATGTACAACCTTGAAAGATTTGATATAATACACTTGTACTTTAAAACATCGCTACGTCTTTGCGTTCAAACTTAGCGCAGTACAGACTTTTTATTCTCATAAACTCCATCAATGCTTTTACCACTGCTTCAGCGTACATCAGTATAGAACGATGGCTATGATCGTGATATCTGGCAAGGTTTAACTTACATGAAACTATTATTTGACGAGGCACAGTTTTAGCCTAAATCATCAATATTTCATTCTGTAAATTTAGTAACTGCTCAGCGTTATTTTCTCATTTTATGGTCATTCAGTGTGACTTTCGATTCTACTGTGCGACGAAGTAGTAAATGAATTTTCACATCAATTTAAGCTTTGTCGATTATCCATCATATTGCACTGCACGAGAGCGATTAGCAACCATATTAGACATAATTGTTTGAAATATTATTGTAATTTGCCTTTTTATTACGGCCCTGCATTCTTGCTTTGTGAGCGATTTACCATATTACACTTTACGTTTTACGGAATGTTGTGGAATGGTCAGTTTTCATTATCTCTAGTAGCTCAAGTTTGTACATTAAAATTATGAACTCGCATCATCTCGCTAATTCACGTTGCACGAGAATTAGATGACACAAACCCGCACAAGTTTTGTAGTAATACGACTCTAATTTAAATTCTGCATAATTCGCAACAAGTTTGACTGTTGTTATTAGCTTGCGCCCTTTTTACGTAAAAACGAATCAAGGTCACAATGGGTACCAACTGTAATTGTTTAATATTAAGAGTTATGCACAAAGAAGCACATGACTATCTCCGTTGATATTTAACTTTTAATGCTTAGCACCGTATTAGGAATCATAATTGAACGTTTTAATGCGACTTCCACACATAATTCTAAGCTTGTAGTCTTGCTAATCACAATCAGAAGTTCAAACGATTTTCACATTTTTAATCTTTAGGCTATATATAGTCTTACTGATGAAAACCCGATTGTACCATGATCTGTATGGGACGGATTTCGGAATAATCGATTTCTCTTACTTTCTCCCTTTCACAAAAATGGTTAAATACGTCTGTCACTTACCACATACAGTTTTAGTGTATGTGAAACCATTCACTCGTTAAGTTCTATACTTCGTTTCACAGTTTCACTTTGTTAACTAGAATTTGTGCTCTATTGAAATACCAAGTATGCTGGTTTGCTAGACATTTATTAAAAACTGGATTTTAAAGTGAGTAATCACCAGTGCCCCCACTGTATATGTTTTAGATCATGTCAAATATTTTTCCCGTAAAATTTATGCGATCGGCACGGACTATCGTGATACAGGTTTATTCTCTTCTTGTATTCGCTTGGTTTCCAATAATCCATTCTCGCAGTCATCACGTATATGAATGAACTAGAAATAAACTTCTAAGTGATGCGTAATATGAGTAAATATCTCCAACGGATTTCAAAATTAAATTATGGATACATTTAAACCCTTATGAACAATTATAATATGAATATAACAATAATGAAAATTTTGATGATAGTTATCGCATTATAGTCAGTAATCAGCCAGAAGCTCATAAGCAATTTGAATATTTGATTGAAGCTCTGAGTCCTTAGTAACTGAAAACAAAATTGTTACCATACCCCGTGCGTAACTTATTTCGAAATAAAGATGTTTTTATTCTGTTTCCTACTCCCTGTTCGTACCTCACAAGCAGGTTTGAGGAAGGACAATAGTCGCGGGAGACTATCAGGCCTACAGTTCTCAGAATCTCTCTTCTGAAAAATAAAATATCTTCAGCCGATGTCGGCATACATGTACAATTTTAATGACTTCAATCACATACTTATTTTGGAGATAGTGCCACGTGTTCCGGGCTTTTATAGTTCAACTCTTCTGAAACAGGACGGCATGGACTACATTTTCCGTTCCATGTGCGGTGAAATGTGTATGCTTGTACTTACGCGTAGGGACATTCGTGAACGTAATATTATTTCTTCCACGAAAATCAAAGAT
Organism: Orchestia grillus; assembly: GCA_014899125.1. Taxonomy (NCBI): domain Eukaryota; kingdom Metazoa; phylum Arthropoda; class Malacostraca; order Amphipoda; family Talitridae; genus Orchestia; species Orchestia grillus. The sequence goes on from VOMN01062373.1 coordinate 14,295, forward strand.
TTCAAAAGGCTTATACAGTTTATTACATTCCAGATTCAGACAATATCGAAGAAAACCATACCGGTGAGAAACAATTGACTTGGAAGGTGACCGGACTTACCTTCCAAAGAAAAATTTCCTCCCACGTGGGAATTCGAGTAAAAAATTAGTGGGCAGGGAAAGCAAACGCTACGTTTATATACATTTTTATGCAATAATGAGAATTATCAGCTACAAAATTAATTTCCACGGAGGAAACAGGTGACTTTTGATCGTTGTGGGTTTCCGGTGTTATACTTGTTGATAAATTACTCCTAATCTAACTCACGTCGAAAAATGATAATCCTCTATTTAACTTCATTTCTGTATTATAATCACTTTATCATAACTGCTTCTAATATACTTCAAGACATTAGTATTATGTACCGTAGAGATTGGAATGAGAAAACATAACGACACTCTCATTCCTAATTGTTTCATACGAATAAAATAAAAACAACACTAAGGCTCACAACGATTACCTTGCTCGACAAATTGAAAAGTACAAAGTGGGAAAAGAAGCCCACCATGGGTAAGAATGTCTCCAATTGCTCGAAGAAATGTAGTTAAAACTCAGAAAAGTTAGACCTAAAATCAAATCTTAGCGTATCACAGAGAACGCAGCTCTGTACAAGTCCCCTAGGATCGGTAATGAGGGCAGACTCTGTCAACACATTCTGTTGGATGGCATTCACGACTTCTTCATAGCACCAGGGGCGCAAAGCCCCATAAAAGTGCCGGAGGATACTCAGTAGAACAAGCTTGATGTGTTCAACACCGATAGTTCAACGATATTTTTTACATGTGACATTCGAATAGGTTGAAAATCATTGTTTATGAAGCAGATCAAAATCTTCGTCGATTGCTTAAAGGGAGTCTACGGAAATCTCACTCGTTTCTACGTAATGAAAAAAGAAAAAGTTTCATATAAATAGAACGTGTACACAAACTACACTACCGGGACAAAAAAGTTTGTCGCACTCTGGTAAAATATAGATACAATTTCATCAATATCTTAAATGATTCCTCATAACAAATTTGAGGAGCAAATTTGACACTGCGTTCAGTATCATTGGTAATTAGTACTGCACCTGCAGTCTCAGCGACAACAAGCATGAGTAATCGTGGAAAAAACTACAAAACAAACTGTCAGAAAAAGGCGGGTTATAGGTTCACACCGGACTGGGAAATCCACCCGAACCGTGTCTTAAATAATGACCATAGGACTAAGACACCGTAAAAACAGTTGCTCATTGGAAAAAAAGATGGTGAAGTGCATGTCATTCAGTGGTAATAGTGGCAGAGCGAAGATTGTTAACACTCGCGACAGGCGTTCTCAGAAGCGACGAGTGACAGCAAAACGGTGGAAAAGTGTTCAGCTGTTAACTAGCATGTTCAAAAAAGGTCCTAAAGAACTTCTGTTCACATTATGGACAGAAAACTGAAGGACATAGATTAAAGGAGTTGCGCCACTTCCAGGAAACCATTGGTCAGTAAAGCTAATCGAATGAAGCCGTTTTAGTTTGCAAAAAACACAAACGCTGGGCTGTAGAGCAATGGAAATACGTCTTTTGGTCAAATAAATGAGATTCACCTTGTCTCAGAAAGATGGCCAGTTAGAGTGAGACGGGAAGCCCATGAAGCTTTAGATCCTTGATGTATCGCTCCGGCAGTACAGGCTTTCGTAGGCAGTATAATAATCTGGGTGTGCTTGCACTTGGATGTACTTGGAGAAGTTTCGACCGTCTCGCTGAGGCCACATTGGGGTGCTGCCGCTTAGTGTGCATGGTGTGTTATCGCAGATCCGCGAGCTTTTGAATGAGGCCGTTTCCCTCTGCCGTTTGAAAATAGTGAGGCAAGGGAGGCCTATCGGGGATAGTTTGTAGGAAGTTATCCAGCCTCGTCTTGAAGACTTCCAGTCTCCCACAAAGAATTAGGCTACCACAAAGTTTGGAATTAGGTTCGGCAACCTTGGGCAGCAATGAAATTATATGAACATCCTAAGCGACCAAAGCACACCCGTCTATGAATTTTTAATCTCTTGATGGATCCGAAATGTTCAAGGCGATAACGGTCGCGTACACTGGTCTCATGAAGTGAAAGATTGGTTCAGCGATTACGAAGATTCATTTTCTCATTTGTAATTGCCTCCACAGTCTCCTGACTTAAGCTCTATTGAAATTTTGAGGGACCAACTGAAGTGGGAGGCGCAAGACTAAACACCTCTTCTTTCTTCATTGAAAGATCTATTTAAACGTTTGCTCGTACTTTGGACAAATATTCGTTTAGATTGTTTGCAAAATCTGGATCTAATGGGATGAAAACTGTAATCAATTTAAAATGTAAAAAGTGGCCCACAAAACTATTAAGATTGATTGTATTCGTTACATTCACATTTCTTCCGAGTGCAGCACACTTTTTGGCCGGGTAGTCTACGTTATACCATGAACAAGTTAAACATATACAGTCTAAATAAAAGGACTGTATGCGATATTTAAATATACCGAGCAGCCAGGTGCTACTTTTTATAATAGCCACGCAGCTGACACTACAAACAATCATCTACGCCCACCTTATTAGCACGATGCAATTACAAGAAAATTTAATATACATCAAAATAGTCACATCACCCACACTGTGTATTCTCGATGCCATGTTTGGAAGCTTTATTCTGTGTTTATGTGTGTCTCAACGAAATTCGCACTTAATTTTTCGACAGAAGTCACGTTTGGACGCTTGGAATGTTTCCAGACGACCTTTGTTGGCCCAAAGGTAGTCCCTTGACCTGCGCTTAAGTTGACCGATCAAATTCATGCTTAGAAGCAAGATGCTGCTTTATGCGATATTTTCTGGTGCACGAATAGTCACATAATTCGCACCGAATTAAATCACCAATACCATGCTGAACAGCATGATGTTCTTTCATGCGGCTTTTAATAGAGCACGAATAGTCGCACAACTCGCAATTTATTACAGCACCAATACCATGCTTGAGAGCTTGATGTTTTTTTACAAGGTCTTTCCTTGCGGATGAATAATCACATATTTCGCACTCATATGAATACTCAATATCATGCTGGGTAGCATGAAGTTCTTTCATGCGGCTTTTTATGGCGCATGAATAGTCGTCTAACTTGCAATTTATTACATCACCAATACCATGCTTTAGAACTTTATGTTTTTCCATGTAGTCTTTCCTACCGGATGAATAATCACATAATCCGCACTTATACGAATCACCAATACCGTGTTTGCAAGCATAATGTCGTTTTAAGTCATTTTTTCTGCTGCACGAATAGTCACATATATCGCACTTCGACGGTTTGTCACTGTCATGCTTCCGACGATGATGAATCCGCATTTCTCCCTGAATAACATGAGAAAAATCGCACAACTCACACTTGAGTGGCTCTCCAATTTTGTGTTTCCTTAAACGGTGTAATTTTAAGTTGATTTTTCTTGCGCAGTAATAATCACAAAGGTCACAGTTAAATTGTTTCTTCTTGCAGGTGCGCGAAGCGTCATCACTGTTCTCAACTGACTGGGGTTCGTTAGGCTCCTCTGGGTATTGAACAGTGCTCTCTGCATCTTGAGAAGCGATCGAGTCAAGCTTTTTGACATAAGAGTGTGGGATATTCGGACCAGTGAAAGATCCTCTTGATGTTTCCTTCGTTTCCTGTATAACTGAGTCTGCACCTGAACTTGATAAATCTTCTTTCTTGCAGATATGAGCAAGAGTGTCTCTACTTGGATTATCCTGAAAGACAATAAACTTTGTTACTTAGTCGACTCGAACCTCACCAACAAAGGAACCAATATCATTTCTTTATACTTAGTATTAGTAGTGGTATAGATTGTAGCGCTTCATTGACTCGGACTATGTCGAAGCATAAGAGAAGGGACCATTCAGTATGGAGAATATAAAACAGGGATTCTATGTATAAAGTGTGTTCTCACATATGACTCTCTGCACATAAAAACAGCATGCTAAGAAAGAAGAGGGAGAAAACCTAAAGAAGAGATACCGAAAATGGGGACAAAAAACAGAAGTCTTGAAGGCCTATCAGTAGTATAGACAATTGCCGGTCCCCCCACAATTCGAAAATCCCGGTTATAAAATTAAATTTCAGACAAAA
>VOMN01062375.1:0-23131 GCA_014899125.1 Orchestia grillus
GAGCTCTAGTCACGCAGGGCACTTCACGGAGCTCTAGTCCCGTCACCATAACTCACGAAAAATTGATCAAAAAGTTTTGATAAATTACGCAACAATTACGTACTTTTTGTACCCATTCAACTGTGCTGGTGAGAAAGTTGACACAACACTACCGCGGCTTACAAAATAACTTTCTCACAACTTAAAACCTTAATTGTCGATTTTTTTACGATATTTGTTCTTGAACCCGCGTTAATTTCTATTAATTCATACGATAAACTATCGAAGATAAGATAAAATTGCATGTTTAAAATTAGGCAACATACGCTCCCAGCGTGGACGGAGACCTTTCCAGCGGTCGCATCTGAACAAATAAAAGGTCACGGCTCTCGTGAGTTTGTTGGGAATTTGCTATCCTTCTAAGGCTACCCAGCAACACTGGCCAAGTCGTAGACGAGCTACGATGGCGTTTTATCGAGAACTCGAGAGCGCTAGCACTGAGAATTCTCTCTTTTTTGTTACTGATGAAGTTTTCTTTTGCAACGGTCAGTCCGTGATGTTAGTGGAAAGTGGCAAAAGTTCTCGTTTAATAACGTATTAATTTACACTTTTGGTGATGAGATCTTCCTCAATCTGGAAAGGCGACTAAACTTTCCCCCACTCCAAGTTCACCGAGCGTCAATTCTGTTGTTGTGCTGCGGGATTTTTCTTAAGAGCAAACGTGCCTTGATGACTCGACTCAGATTGTTGCCCTCAGCCTCCCCTGAGTGGCGACTCCAGTTGCTGCTCCCTTGGGATGCTGATGTATGTTGAAACCCTTCGGTTGTTTTCATTGTCGGCGTGCTTGAGAATTTGTTCGTTATCTTTTACGATACTATACATTTCTTAAAGTCAACTGTAACAATATATTGTATGTATAACTTGAAGAACTTGTCCGGGCGTCACCTGTAAGTTTGGTTGTTCAGGAGTAGTTGCCTCGTGCCCACTCCTGCTTAAACTTTGGAGTCCGAGGCTCCCCCTGCCAGCACTGGACAAACTTTGGAGTCCGAGGCTCCCCCTGCCAGCACTGGACAAGAAACTTCTCAAATTTGGATGCAGTTTCAAATTTATCGTTATTAGATTCCCAGTTCAAAACCCCAAGTTTATTTTATTCTACAATTTCGGTATCCAATATGCAGACTTGCATGTATACGATTATAATATCGAGTTCAGTCTGCGAACAAAACATTTTCGTTATCTAGATAGTTTTTAAGAACGGATTCAAGCAAATTTTCTGCACGTCAAAGTGACCATTAATAGATCGGTGGTGTAGTAAAAATATGTCATATCGAATGCAGAACTTTTCCGGTCGTAGTTAATCGGTTTGAGACTTCAAGGACCTTTCACGATTTACATTCGCTATACACAATTGGGTGAATACATGTAGAAGGCTCCTGACACATAGAGGGTTTGCTCACACTTGAGATGGTACATGTTCAGCAGCAGCGCATGGTCAAAATCATAGATGAACTGCCAGTTTTTCCTTTATGTGCTCATGGAGCGAAAAGTTAGCGACAGAAATTGCTTGATTTCCGATGCATGACGTAGAGGAACACGACACTTGGCACGCACGCAGCGACGATCGTTGCCAACGCTGCTGCAATTGTGACATGGGCTCGCACGTTCGAGAGCGCCTTGTCTTTACTTACTTCGACTGACACGCACGACAGATCTGTTGAAATTAAAAGAACGTCGTCAATTACTGATTCGTGTCAGAAAATGAACGTGTTTTTTAAAAGGTGGAAGCACGCATCTGCTTTAAAGACTGAGCGTTTCCACTCTAGCAAGTGGCCGAGATAATGACGCCCTCTCCGCGTGGCGGCGCGCGTTAGGATGCGCTGGAGAGCAGGCCAAGTCAGGGCCGAGGGGAGTCACTTAGCAATGTTTACCTTCCATTGCGCTCGGCGTCACCTGACAAACCCTGTGAATGGCTCAGGGGACTTAAGCAACTCCTTTGCTGTGGTGTCGATGTGAACACATGTGAAATAACACAGAGACTCAGGGCGTACCGCTCGCAGGGGCTAAAAGAGAACCATCTTGTAATTCTGTTTTGTGACGAATTGTTTTCATAGGTAACATTTTTACCAAAAATCTAGGTCGTTGTTGTCGTTAGGTATTATTCTGGCGCTTAATACTACACGTGAAGAACATTTCTGAATGACATTTTCATTTGAAGAGAAATGTATGCATCAGGGCGTAGGTTTATGTGTTATGACACTTATAAAAAAGAACGATGCAACTGAATGTGTGAGTAAAACTTCGATATGTTTGACAAAGGAACACGTTGAACGAATAAATTGATAATTTATTAAAGGGACTAATGTCAGCGGCTAAGAAGCCGCTCTTTCAGTAAGAAAATTTTACTAATCAAACAGCTGTATTTCTTCAGAGCACACTCGTCTCGTTATGTCACTCACTTTTTCAAACAGGTAAAATAAATTTCTATGTTTCGAAGACCGCAACCTGCTTTATAGAAGAAAAGAAGAGTCCAGTCCATTTCATTTACGCAAGTCCATCGTTCTGCGGGTCAATTTTTGCTTCTCTAACTTCACTGTTTCATCGAAATGATTGGCAACAGCTGCGTGCTCGCTTCGAACTCACGCAACAAAATGTTTGCTCGCACGGGATGTTCTTGCGAGAGTTGGACAAGGTGCTCAAGTTTTCGCTTTGAAAGAGAACGAATTCGAGTCTGTACACTCGCCGCCTCGCACCTCATCTCGCGCCTTCATCAGCCGAGTGTTTGGATTCCTTCTCACCCTTTTTGTAGCCGTCCTGAGAGCTCTTCAGCCGTCCTGAGGGCTCTTCAGCCGTCCTGAGGGCTCTTCAGCCGTCCTGAGAGCTCTTCAGCCGTCCTGAGGGTTGTCGAGCAAAATTTAGCTTCCATCATTCTCATGACATTCAGCGATCAAAAGGTCGTAAAATCTTCTGGTATTTTTTATTGAGTGCTCTTGTTGTGGGAGTTTCCCAAGATCTAATAGGTACAGTAATGTTTTTATTGAGCTCTCTAAATCATCGATAAATTGCTATTCAAAATCTCATCCGTCGGCATGAAGGCCGAATAGTGTTGATGAGTGTCTATATCTCACAGAAGAACTCATGAAGACCGCATGAACATAGCTCGAATACCGCATGAACATAGCTCGAATACCACGTGAACATAGCTCGAATACCACGTGAACATAGCTCGAATACGACATGAACATCACTTGCACAGGTTTGAGCATCATTATTACTTTTTGAACATCCCCTTCGGCACTCCATATGTCGATCGGCAAGAGAATAATTTTTTTTATCAATCTTGTGTATATTAATCATTGCTCCATATTCATTTTTCCATTTTCCCAAAATATAACTCAATCGTATCGTCGTATCTTTCCTATACAATTGATATATATTTAATTTTTAAGATCAACCTTCTTCTCATTCGGCACTGATACTCGTGCCTAATAAAGACTTTCATTGAAATGGTTGAAAATATTTAAACTTGAAATTAGTCGAAATAACTTACCCGCTCTCAATAGTATCAATTGAGTTGTATTTTTCAACTCCGAATTTATTTCTATTTAAACATTAATTGTTAAATTTTAGTATTCTAATTAATAATGATGTATCGAACTAATTAATATTTCTAATTAATAATGATGTATTAAATACCGTATCGAATAATGATTTAATATTGAGGTCGTCGAACATTAAGGTGCTACGAATTAACTATCTATTCAAGTCAAAAACCAATGTAATTTAACAACTGAAAGTTCACATTCACGGACTACTGGTGAAATTTTCCCCTTGCCTTTGAAATTCGCCTAACAGGTGGCAGATCCAGCTGATAGAAATATTTTGGAACGAGAATAAAAGCTCGAGAGTAAAGCAGTAACCTTCACTACACGGCCTAACTGGCTCGAGAGTAAAGCATTAACCATTACTACACGGCCTAACTGGCTCGAGAGTAAAGCAGTCGCCTTCACTACACGGCCTAACTGGATGCCTCCTATCAACTCGAGTGCAAGGGGCGAGTGCGAGCACTACCTGGTCCACTGGGACTGCTGTACTCCTGCCGTGGGAGGAGGCAAGAAGTTCAGTGAGAGCCTAAAGACTTTCTTCGATTTTTATGCGAACTTCTTTTCATGTTTAGGAGTTTAGAACTTCACTTTTGAAACTTCTGAGGTCGTTACGACGGGGGAATTAGTTGAGGAGCCTCAATAGGACCCCAAACTCCAGCGCCCAGTCAGCACTGTCCCTCCAGGTCGCGGCGTTGCCTAATAATAAAGCGATGGAAATTAATAAAATGAAGCTTGAACTTTAGGGCTTCCCCCTGCGCTTCCAAGGAGAGGAGGGCTGGGGCGTAAGATGTTAGACGTTCAATAAAGTCAAGATTTATCTGAAAAAAAATGAATAAGGCTTCACTCAAGAAACTTTAGTAAGTTACTTTTAACGCGTCTTCTGGGCGGAACGTTATCTCGGTAGGCAATTGGCGCTGTTTTCAGTATATGTTCAATAATTTACGCCCTATCTTTAAGTTGAATATCAAAATAGTTGAGCTAGAAATAAGCAGTAACTCATGCTTTGTTTCTGCCAAGGACTATGTGCTATTGAAAATTGATCTCTGCTGACAGTAGTAATCGTCTTTAATCGTACTAAGTGCGATACTTTTGGAGCACGATGGGATGATCGAACAAAGTCCGGCAACAGGTTCAGAATTAGACGTGTTCCCGAGGGCTGAGCTAAGACGACTGCTCTACCATTTTGAAATTACGCTAGGAGGTGGAACAATGGAAAAAGGCACCGCAACCCGTACATTGCAAGACTAGTCCCCTACTTTTAGGTTCTCAAGAAAGGTAATTTTTGGCAAGTATTCTCGTACCTGCTCATTCTTTTTCATTCAAGGCTAACGAAGTAATGTATTGTAGCATTTCGAGCCCTGCACTGGCCATTGGTCTTCAGAAATTCGTGTCCCCCCCAGGCCAAAAGGCAACGGCTCGTTTCGTGCACTCAACAGCTCTCGCGGCAAAGCATGGGCTGAATTCCCTCCAATTTTTGATTCACTTGTTCCGTACATGGGATGTGCTGCACGCTGAAGCCGTAGCGCATTCTGCGCTGCCAAGTCCTACATTTCAACCCTCACTGGCACGGGGCATTAGAAACTGGTGTCTGGAGAGTTGGCAGGTCTGTGTTACCAGCGCATTGACGATATCACAGGGAGAGCCCCCCCCCCACGTGCGTGGTCCAGGTCCTCAGCACACCTAGAGGGCGCCTGACGCCCGGCACAGCAGGGGGCGCCACAGGACGCCCCTGCAAGAAGGCTGTGCCCTAAGTCGTGCCCTGCCAAATGACTTCACTCCCCTGTACTGCGTAGTCCGCCCTGCCGGGGGTGTGCTGGAGAGTGTACGTGTTCGGTCTGCTCTGCCGGGGGTGTGCTGGAGAGTGTACGTGTTCAGTCGTTGGACTAGAGTCACATTTGACTTTACCTGAAGAAATTTGTTGCTTATTTCATGGAACGAGGAATTGAATTTTGAAGGAAATTTTGAAGGAAATTAATAGCCGTTTGCCTTCTGACAAATTTAGTACAAATTAAAGAAAACTCAATCCAATACATTCTTATATGAAACTTCGTATATTTTTATTTTGAAATTTCTCATGCGTAAGGGTTTGCACATCCATTGGCGATGAATATTGAACAAAGAAGTTCCAAGTTTCCTCCCGCAATTTACTTCCCTATGGAATCCCTCTTTTCTGCACAGAACTAGCGCAATAACTGGGACGCCGAGCACAACAGCCGGCACACCAGTTCCGCCCGGTTCACTAGTTCGCAGACACTCGGTCGCTGTGCGCGTTCGTGACCTGTCTGACGTATTCGCGCGAGCATTAATAATTATCTTATTCATTAGATATAATTATTGCTAGTTATCTATAATCTATAATCTTGTTCTTTCAAATATTTTCAACAATTATTTCATAAATTTATGGATGGGGCAGCGAACGAATTCGGCTGGGACGTGCGTTCAAGAAAACTGTATATTTTTCGCCGGAATCGTTACATATAGCTTTGTTGGTCCAATTATTTTTACCAATCCCACTATCCCACTATATAAAAATAGCCCAGGGCTGCTTCATTGGTTGGTCTGTTCGTCTCTCTGTCACGCGCTTAAGGATTAAGATAGGAAAAAATTTCTGGGTTTGTATTCCTAATCAGCAAAACTGTCAGAGGAGACAGTCCGTATCAGTGATACTGCAAATAACAATATTTCCCGTCAGAGAAACCGTAACTAAGAGGGCAACTTAAAAAATCATTTGTCCCGCCATTTTTGGCATGGGGCGTCTACCAGTCACTTTATAAAATTTATCGACGGCACAGCAAAAAAAAGCTAGACTGTGGTGAGCCTGGTAGCGTCTCTCCTGTGTCTTGGCTTCCTCGCTTGGTCGCGTCAAGCGATGTGGACAAGTGATGTTGTTCTCGAATGTTCGAGACTCCATTTTACTAACTCTTGTTCACATGCTGTCAGATTCTCGAGTGACATCCAGCTCTGTAGAATAATATTCTTCACAGCAGGCAAAAAATATATCGGTATTTATTAGCATGTTTCTCGGGAGTTTGCTACTTTTTTACATGTAAAATGATCAAGTTCTGAATCATATCGCAGGAAACGTATTAGGCGAGTCTTTCTCTTCAGATATTAATGTCTGATGTAAAGCTTACGTCTAGAAACAACTTAGAAAGTCAAAAACAAGGCTAAAAAAAGAGACTGACAGGTTAAAAAAGTTTCCAGTTTAAACCAGTGCTCGCTGACGGCCTGTATTCAAGGGGTTGTGCTTGGTGTGATCCGCCGGTTATTCTGTAGACCTGTGATCACGAGAGCCGTCAGGGCAAAATTGATCATGTAAGTCATGGCCAGTTTTCTGTACGATGCTCCAAAAACTGTAAAGTTTATATCCCATAATTCCTTGATGACTCAATGGCTCTAGTCTCATCGAGGCGACCGCAGGGCAGGCCGCCCAAATAATTCAATCGTTTGTACCGGCCATCGGACGCGAGTCAATTACTTAACGCTGCCAAACCGCGCCCGCTGTCGATCAGGTAGGAAACTTGCTTAATTGCTCCGACGGCAAGCGGGCCGGTGATGGAACGAGTCTAGGCCGTATGGACACCAATTGTATGCAAACTTCACCGGACGGGCTACTCTATATTTTTTAATGAAATTATCCGATGCGTAATCGAGTTGCCACTGAAACTTGGGTTACTGCCCCTTGCCTTGTCGCGCAGGTAGTCGTGCAGCAGAACTAGACCTTGGCCTGTCGGACGCTTGAATTGGTGATCCTGCCACGTCCTGTGGTGCTGCGCCACTCGCACGAGCCCGGCCAGCTCGGGGACAGCCTCTACGGTCCAGTGTCGCCTCCACCCTCAACACGTCTGGCCCATAGCAAACGCCTGAATAAATTAGGAGTTTTATATCTAGGACTTGAGGTTCCGTTGTCAGGGCACTTAAGGAACCATGACTGTCGAAGTGATTGAATGATCACAAAATTAAAGTGCTCTTGAAAATGCGAAGAAAACTACGAAATCCGCTGTTTTCATTTCGAGTGGTCGACTTCATTGACGTTGCTGTAGTTTCTAAACATTTAGTGATAGAGTGAAAGAAGTTTATTATAGAGAATTTCATCACCGTCTTATGAATACATTCAATAGATGTTAGTCGTGACGATTCCCAAGCCATTTCTTCTAACATTTCATGTTTCCATTGAAAACATAATGAAACTTTAGGTGCACAAGTGCATCCATAATTTTACAAGTAGTGTCGGTCGAGAGATCAGATGTGTTTTACAAGGAGACACGGAGAGGGCCCGCCAGAGATCGTCCCCGCCACGCCCTTTGTTGATGGTCGACACTCGGCCGCTCCCTCAGGAGGGCTCGCATTAACCCTTCCATGGCGTGGGACTGATTTCCCCAGTCAAGCGTCACTGGTGAGCGCTTTCAAAGTTGAGAAAATCACTGCCACGGAACAAAAGAGCTCAGCAAACCATCGTACACTTTTGTTTTGAGCAGACGCTTGTCACATTTCCCTCCTGTAAATAATGAGAAGAATGACTTGTTACCGGTACCAAGTTTTACTAAATCTTTCATGAACTGATGATGGAACTGGCGTCCGAAACGTTTTCGATTTCGGGAGTTGTTGTGCAGTTTTTGGCAGTATGTGCTGCAAAGGGGGTTTTTATGCCTGATTGGAGCTTTTTCTTATCAAAGTGAGAAGTCTTCTTTATATTTGCTTTTATTTTATGCTCGATATGTTCTTTTTACAAGCTTGATAACGATCTTCTCTTCAAGACAAGAGACTATCGTTACCTAGATATTTCTGCTGAAATACTGTCACAATTAAAGTTCAATTTATAGAGTGGAGAAGAGTTCATTGTAAGTTCTTTTTGAGCAAAAAGACTTCGATCAGTGCGAGTTTGCTGTATATTGAATTACTTTGATCGAATAAAACTTTCTTCTGTGAGTCTGTTTACTCGTGCAGGGATTCCCGTACGCAGGGTCAGGCGTCCAGAGTTGTGCGTACAGAGCTAGGTATCGCTTCAGATTTGGTCGTCAACCTGACGAGTCTGGCGTGACGGTCTGTAATACTCGTACAGCGATCGCTGAGGAAGGCTGAAAGCTCATTATACCTTTTGATGTAAGAACTTAAGGAGCTCCTATCCATTTACGCGCTCGATCTTGGATCATCTTTGCCCGATATCTCGGACTCGGTTCCGAGTTAGACTCACATCGATTTTACAGAAAATAATTCTTGTGTTTAACTAAAAATGTACTGTAAAATTTGATCGGAAAATCATGCACGATCCAATTCTGCTCTGAAATTTGCATGTAGAGTTTCAATTTGAACTCCACCAGTTTTACGACCTTATACTTCAACGTATGGTAATGTTTTGGTGTATTTCCACAGGTGGAAACATCCCTCGAAAAATGACGTTAATTTTTCTGTTTATTTGTGTTAGAGGAGCTGAATTTCTTGTCAACTCATGTATGACGTATTGAAAGGTAGTTTCATTATCATTTGAATAAGTTAAAGTGATGTTTTTACAGCACCGACGTACTCAACTGTTGTATAGGTTCAACGTTACCACGACGCTCAAAGGAAATTGAATCTCGGAGCACTTTCTGCAGGAAAGGAAGCCCAAACCCAGCGCTCCTCAGGCCCCTCACACGGCAGTAATGGAACGGCTCTGAAAACCCAATGCTTCGCTGCATATCAACTCTGTTGAAACGAGTAACGTTTCTTTGATGAGGTGTTTTGGTTCAGACAGTGTTCTTGCTCGGCTGCCTACGCTGCTCTGCCGTGGGCAGTGTACGTTCTTACAGCCGTACGCTCTGATTGGATCACTTGCAGCCGTACGCTCTGATTGGATCACGGGTTGGCTTATAGATGAAAATGCTTCTCAATATAAAATAGGAGCGCTCACGAAATGAGAAAATACCTCCTCGAGGCTAGTCCCGTTCCTGGAATGTTTCGTGAGACTCGCTTTATGGTTTCTGGGGCACAGCTCTTGCTTTGGCACAGCTCTTGCTTTGGCATAGCTCTTGCTTTGGCACAGCTCTTGCTTTGGCACAGCTCTTGCTTTGGCACAGCTCTTGCTTTGGCACAGCTCTTGCTTTGGCACAGCTCTTGCTTTGGCACAGCTCTTGCTTTGGCACAGCTCTTGCTTTGGCACAGCTCTTGCTTTGGCACAGCTCTTGCTTTGGCACAGCTCTTGCTTTGGCACAGCTCTTGCTTTGGCACAGCTCTTGCTTTGGCACAGCTCTTGCTTTGGCACAGCTCTTGCTTTGGCACAGCTCTTGCTTTGGCACAGCTCTTGCTTTGGCACAGCTCTTGCTTTGGCACAGCTCTTGCTTTGGCACAGCTCTTGCTTTGGCACAGCTCTTGCTTTGGCACAGCTCTTGCTTTGGCACAGCTCTTGCTTTGGCACAGCTCTTGCTTTGGCACAGCTCTTGCTTTGGCACAGCTCTTGCTTTGGCACAGCTCTTGCTTTGGCACAGCTCTTGCTTTGGCACAGCTCTTGCTTTGGCACAGCTCTTGCTTTGGCACAGCTCTTGCTTTAGCACAGCTCTTGCTTTGGCACAGCTCTTGTTTTCGCACAGCTCTTGTTTTCGCACAGCTCTTGTTTTCGCACAGCTCTTGTTTTCGCACAGCTCTTGCTTTCCGCTCAAAGAAATTAAAATCGTTGGCTACTGCCATGATTTGTGCCAAAACATCGTCACTTTGGGGTGTCGCAAGCTAATTGAACGCTGCGAGTGTCACTTGTTGCCACAATTGTCCCGAAATTTGTAAGTACTGGATTACTAGAGATCCCAAATTACGATCACTCCGCTTATGTTTTCAATTTGGAGTCCGTTTTACTTCATAGATTTTGCGTTCCTCGGAATATCAGAATGCCATTTCCCCCAATTGTTATAAAAGCTTCATATTGAGAGACTGATTTAAGCTACAAGGTTCTGAGCTCATTATCAATAAGGCGTGAGAACCCTCCTCTCAGAGGGCCCTGAGCCGAGTGCCCCCAATGCCCATCGAACTAGCGGGCCGACAGTTAGCTCGCACCTGAGTAGACCTCAATGGCCCAATTTGGGGAGTGTCAGAAAGCGAAATTTTACCGACATTGTGTTGCCGATTTCTCGCATTAGCAAGAAAATTAATCATAACTAATATTCTGTATCAGTTATGATTAATGTAATTAATACTGGACTGGTAATTAATAACGATTAGTATATAGATTATTCGTAAATTCACGCTGAAAATTTTTCTTTAAGTTGCTCAAGAATGGAAAATGAGCCCAACCTATTTTAAGACTAATTACGTTGGCAGCAGAACCTTTGTGTGTGACTTAATGCTCACTGGTGTTTGGAATTGTCCCCCAGCTCTGATCAACAAGGCAAGTTTTATTTCTCGCCCATAGGTTGTCGTGTTCATGTCAAGGGAACAACTCGCATCGTTCGTGACCGCTGCGAAGTGAACGTTTGCAACCGGCGGCACTCCAGTGTGACCAGGGCATAGAGGCCCAAACAACTTCAAGATATTCAAGATTCAAGTTTGTCCGAGGTGTGTCCAGCGACTGGACCTCCCTTACGAAGGCCGCCGCTCGTTGGAGACCTCAGGAGGCGGCGGGAGAGCGGAGACATCGTCCGAGCGACGCGTGAAATGATGTCGGAAATAGAATTTGCTGCCACGCGATGCTATCGCTAAAGTAGTCCGTGGTTACAAATTCCAACCGGCTGTTTCGGGTAGCACTATTTTTTTGCGCACCCCAAGGTTCATTCTAACAGTCATTTGTGAGACAACAGCATTTTCCACAAATTTTCCATACTGTTGGCTTGCACATTTATAATTTTAAACGTTTATTCAGACTTTTTTACATTCATGTGTAATATATTTCTTTTATTCAATTATTAGCATTTTTTGTTAAAATACATGGACACTAAAAGCATTGAAGCGAAAGAAACTCCATAAAAACGCTCAAATTTTTTCGATGGAAAATTTTCACGATATTGAAGTCGCACCTTAAATTGAAGTTAGAATCGGAAATATCATCCTTTGTAAACAAATTTTTTACACAATTTGAATTTACCGTTTCTCCCACAACGTACAACTGGTAGCTTCAGGAATTGTAGACTACCAACCCTTCTGTATGTAGAGAGCAGTTGTAGGAAATGTGATCTAAAACTCAAGAAAACTTTGATTGTAGAGAATTCATGAATTTTTAATTTTTTGAATTATTATAAACATCGAATATCTTTCTGAAGAGCTAGACTCGAAACCTCATGCATTGTTTGGCGACAGAAGCAAAAAAAATTATTGCCTTATTGGTTCCATAATTTCACAATAGTGTCACCTCATATGCCTCAGTCTGCATTCAAGCCTCGACTGATGACTCATGGGCTTTCATTTTCAAGTGGGATTTTACTGAAGAAATAGTTCACATGGAATAGAAAAAGGTGACAGGAACGGACCCAGAGGCCAAACTTGGGTCTCTGCCGAACTCCTGCGCCGTGACCTCAGTCTAGCAGTCAGCTTTTGTGTGGACCCATTGTAAGCCAACTTTGAATTCATGTGTTCTGAATATAGGCTTTCTCTGAAGTGTCCTTAGTGTACAAAGGTTCATCGCTGCACAATTGCGCTCATCGATATTTTGTGTCCCCAGAATTTACGCTGTTTTACGAGTCTCGTCCCTAGCGATTGAGTTGCCGGTTTTTGCTCCTCAAAGCCTTTTTTCGCACAGCTCTGTATCGTCAGCAGATTTTTACAGCATCGTCTTTACAAAATGATGACACTGTACCAAGAATTTGCGTATCCGGCAAGCCAGGGTTCAGGTTCGTCAGTGGCCGCGCAGTGAAGTAATGTACCCCACTCAGTCTAATTTCCTCCCCACACCCGTCCATCATCTCTGGCGATATCTACGCTAGAGGCCAAAATTGCTCATTATTACACGTAGAGACTCCGTAAAGTTGGTCTTGCTACCGGAAGGAGCGCGACTAACACATGACGTCACACCCTGGACACAAGCTATTGGCAGTGCCGTCCTGTGAGAGCAGCTCACGCGTCACCCGCAAGGGGGCCGTGCCGGTGATGGATGCCAGAAGTCCAGGGTCTAAAAAGGCGCTAATTTCATGCCCTCGGTCGCTTCATAGGCCTGCCGTGCGATGTCTTCTATGCGAACTGAACAAGCGAGTAATTGCATTCGCCAAGAATGTGCACGCCAAATTTACCTAGGAGTTTACTTTTCCTGACTAAATATTTAAGGCGTTCACGTTAGCGGTAACGATACGAGTGCATAGGCAGCATTTCTAAGTGGAATTAGAGCATCTCATTTTTGCTTCCACTTTCACTTATTAATACGAGTATGCACCTTTGACTCTAAAACACATACATTTCGATTACTTGGAATTCAATATTTCGAACACAAGGTAAATATAACGTAAAGTAAAAGAGACTCCTAGCAGCGCATTCAGGACAACCTGTACTGCACTTTGACTACGTGCCTGACTCGAGTAAATCATTCGTCACACAAATGAGTATGAGCAGCATGTGGTGCAACACATCAACATTGCATCCCTTACATACTTAAAAATTTCGTGCTATGGAGTTGCTATAGAGTTAAGAAAAATTCAACTCGTGTAAACCGAGCTCGATTTCCGCGTACTGGCGTGGCTGTTTGTGCTCGAGCTGTTGTACCGAGCTCAGGGTCTGCCGTCAGCTGTTGTACAGCGACTGCTTGTTCAAAGTTACAGCTGCTGCTCCTCTCAGAGTCACACGGTCGTCTGTCATCTGCTGTACAGCGACTGCTTGTTCATAATTACAGCTGCTGATCATCTGCAGGAGTCACGTGGTCTGCTGGTGTCTGTTGTACAGCGACTGATCGTCCTGAGTCCATGCCGCTCATGTACCAAAGCCACGCGGTCAGCTGGTACCTTTTGTGAAAGAACGTTCGATCTCGTTCAGTGCATCGCGGTTTTTCTAAATGACATCTACATGAGGCCTGAACTGTCATAAGAAATCGCTCATTCTCACAGAAAATATAAATATTAAAAATTGACTTTCGCAACCCAGTGTTGATGTCTGAAATTTTTGTGCTCAAGTGTTGGTGCTGTTTGAATGAATTTGCAAGCGTGCAACAAAACCAGACATTTTGTACTATTAGCATGCTGCACTTATTTAAACTGAACAGTATTCAAATTGAAGCCGAACACACTTCTGAGTTTATTAACTTGCAATCCTTTTGTTGCCAAAGTTTATAACCACAAGTCGTAAAAAATAGAATTTATGTAACATACTTTTCGTCTACAGCACGGTGTTGTTAACTTTTAGCCCTCTTTATCAAACAAAAATAATTTTCTATGCGTTTCTTCTATCTAAAATATTCATTTGGACATTTTTATGTTCGACAACGCATAGATCCGCCACAGTTCTGAAGTAAATTACCGCGGAGGCGCCTTTCCTTGAACGCGTCGGTGGGTCACTGCTTCCCATAACCCCACCAGGACATCGCCCCGCCCAGTGGGTCTGGCGAGATCCTCGGTGTTGAGGCATCGCAATTGCAGGCCTCACAGACACTCTACAACAAGCATGGCGGCTTGGATCTCGGTGCAGTACAAGACCATAGTGAACAAATTGGGGGTCAAAGTCGCCACTAAGTAGTATGGCCACTTATGTGTACTCGTGTGCAATTAAGGCTGAGTACAAGTCCATAAGTGAGCATAACAGGTGATATTTGAGAAGTGTGTCATTATTGTTTAGGAGTGAAAACTGGGAAAATAGGGTAATTGGTGTATATATTAACGTTGCAAAAATATACTCATCGATATTCCTAAATGAAAAGTGCGCAGTGAAATTGATCAGCTGAGGGGCATCCCATTCTTGCAGGAAGACAATACTATTCTAAAGGGAAACGCAAAATAGAAAAAGATTTGACCTAACAGTACGTAATTTAGGATACGATATGTAAGGCTATAAATTTTTAAGCAACGATCTTCATATATAATGTTAAAACCCAAAATTAGTATATTGAAAGAAAAAATTTCGAGCATGAATAGGTTTCTTCCATTTCGCTCAGATCGTTGTTGTTTTTGCGATGTTTTCATAAATATTTATTTACGTTGGTACAAGGAATTTTCATTTAATCTGGAAAATACGTAATGAAACCTGGCGATTTCCGTTACCCTGGGTTTCTTGACTGCATTGTTACCAGACCAATTTCCGTTACCCTGGATTTCTTGACTGAATTGTCACCAGACCAATTTCCGTTACCCTGGATTTCTTGACTGCATTGTTACCAGACCTATTTCCGTTACCCTGGATTTCTTGACTGCATTGTCACCAGACCAAGCTAGAGAAGCGCTCAGGGTCCTCTCTCATCGCTTGCATTACCCGTCGTTCTGTCGTCCACCTAATTACTGAAGTTTCGCTTGCGTTTTTCTTTCTTTCTCATTACGCCTTCCTTCTGACGTAGGTCAATTTGTTAGCGCTCATTAAGCGACCGCTTGTATTGTCTAATTTAGTTGTTTTGTGAGGAATGATTTTGTTGAAGCTACTAGTCAACTGACCATAAATGTTACAAAGATTAATTTAGTTATAATATCAAGTTCAGTACCTTAATTCCATCGTAATTTACTCTATATATTGAAGCTAAGTTATCGAACTATAAACATTAACCGAATTACATGATGTTTCAAAGAATGAACTGGAGAGCGTGAAAACTTTCAGCTTAATTACAAATTGCAGTTGGTAATTTCATTTAAATTCCGAGACTGAAAGCAAATTTTCATGTCCGCAGTTACCTTTGCCGCAATTACTGCTCGCTCAGGAGCCTTTAACCCCAATTACGTGCAAGAAATCTTCGCCTCAAACTTGGCCGGACGCTGGCGGAGTTCAAGGCAGGTAATTTGGAGACTTCAATTGCCTTTAGAATTGCCGTGACCGCCTCCTAATGATGCAGTTCCTGGCGTCCAGCCTGCAGTCCTGTTCGTCTCATCAGAGCTCCTCCTCTCCTCAGTAGTTCAGGTCACATATCACAATCCAACAGGATTTGTTTGTTACTAGCAGTGAAGTATTATTTTCGAACTCCTCCTATCGCTAAGCGTTAGAGAATGTTCATCACTCCTATGAAACTATGCTTTTGTGTTATGCTTGTCTTTTATTCATTTCTGGGATTCGATTGAAGGAAGTAAATTTAAATATTCATAGATCTAACCGCAAGAGCAAAGCTCTAGCATTATTATATTTTCATTTTCATTTGTTACAAAGAAATAGAAAGTTACGAATAAAAACCGATGAACGAGACCGAGGAGCGAGACCGAGGAACGAGACCGAGAAGCGAGACCGAGGAGCGAGACCGAGGAGCGAGACCGAGGAGCGAGACCGAGCCGCTCATCCGTAAGTTTGTAAAACAATGAAAAAAACAATCGGATGGCTGGAATTTTTGATAATTCTATATAATTAGATGCTCTTGCAAAAATACTGGGCACTACGGACAGCACAGTATATCGCAGAAGCTCTTATTCGCGAAAAATCTTTTGAGACCACATCATTCCATGAATTTGTGCCCGCATAAATAATTCACGAAGTTCTTACATCAATGTCCATGTAATTCTTGGGCATTAACCAGGTCGTATTCGTGTGTTTCGCGTCGTGCTTGGAAGTCGCACACATATCCTGTATATAACGAAGTCATGGTTTTCTTAAATTACCTGCACTTTCGAAAGTGGTGTGACATGTTTCAGAATGCTTTGTTTTCCAAGTTGATGCATCAGGGAGGGTGAGCATCATTTAGGACATTTAGGAAATGTGTCCATAATAATCTATTCCGTGCATACAACTCCATGACAAGGAAGTTTCGCAACCCTTTTAAGTCGTGCAAAAGAGCTTGTAGCCAAGCGAGCTTCCCTTGCTTATCGCATGTCTTTTGTCTGCACTTAATGAGTCACGGAGGCTCATTAGCGGCTACCATTAGACGACTGCTGGCTGCGTACCAGTTGTTCGTGTGTGAAAATATCATGGGTTTGAATCATGGAGTTTTCTTAGTGCGTGTCTTAGTTGTGAATTATCACACAATGTTTCATTATGTGACTCTAGAAATGGTCGGTTAAAGTGTGATTACCTGAGCTGATTCTCAGGTAAGCTAACGGGAATTTCCTTCCATGGTGGCTACAGACGCAGGAAGACTTCGGGACCCTCCTTAGCATGGCAAGGGGGTGTGGGCTGGCTCACTTCATCTTCTCATCGGTTGCCGCAAGAGAAACTTCGCTGTAAATCTATCGTTAGTTTGCTCACAATTCTCAGTTGATGCAACTTGCCTGAAACTACAGGCAGAGCGAGACTAATTTATTGAGCACAGCCATTGATTTGATAGAAGCGAATGAAAATAAATAAAGAACAATTTTTTTTCATTGTCCATTTTTTCATTGTATGTATAATACAATTTCATTCAACTGAAAATAGATATAACATTACTTGTATGCATTGTTTACATTACCTCGCTTCTGATGGACCAAGGAGCTCGCACCGGACCCTGCCTTTCTCTCGCAAGAGCCCCTTCTCCAGCCCAGGCCGGCCCAGCTCCAGCCCAGGCCGGCCCAGCTCCAGCGGCTGGCGGGCTTAAAGAAGATGCGCCCGTCATCGGGGCGAGAGTGGATCACGCCGTGGCCTAAGTAGTTTTTGTTTAGCACATCGCCATGAGGAAAGTGTCCGCCAGTACCGTGGTGAACCACCCAAAATTGGACGATTACCTCAATCCGTATTTCATTCGTTATTCCGTGAGTGTTGAGGTTTGGCGGTGCCGACGCTTGAGCGATGGTGGCTGTTCTCGCTCGCATTATTTCGGAGAACTATTTCTACCTCCTTGTACTCAGGATTGTAGGTGCTGGAGTACTGTACAGCATCAGAATGCAATCGTGCCGGAGTTCTCGTTTGTTTCTTCCCATGTGGCAACTGCGGAAATATCAGGAGCACAGTTCAGTCGTCTCCAGAATAGAGAACTGATCAGTTCCTTGGAACAACCGCTCCATTTTTTTGTATTATACGCCTTATTTTCTTCGTATAATACGCCTCATTGGCTTCGTATAATACGCCTCATTGGCTTCGTATAATACGCCTCATCGGCTTCGTATAATACGCCTCATTGGCTTCGTATAATACGCCTCATTGGCTTCGTACAATAATACAGTGGACGAATTTCCGGTGACGTAACAGAGGATGAAAGTTTTGTGTCCGAATGTATCATTAACACTTTGACTACGATTCTCCACACAGGAAAAATTACATGTCGACGAATATCTCCGTTATGAATGGCAAAGTGTTAAAGGTTTCAACGGATTGAGGGTTTTCACCTTATGCGAAAAAAAAACAATGGCTATAGAGAGTCGTGTTACTCTATGTGCAGCATTACTTTTTGAGCTAATTGTTCCAAAGCTGCTGTTATTGACCTGTAATGTATTTATAATACTGTAGAAATAAAGATTTCTTATAAAATGTACTCCCGCAGCCAGAGAGTAGAGTGACGTCATAAAGCAAAGAACTTGCAAGGTTGCCATGCGGACGCAGACCTTCGTTGGATCACTCCTGCTGCCTCGATAGTTAGACAGCTGTGCCGCAGCTAAACTTGATAGTAAGACAGCTGTGCCGCAGCTAAACTTGATAGTTAGACAGCTGTGCCGCAGCTAAACTTGATAGTTAGACAGCTGTGCCGCAGCTAAACTTGATAGTTAGACAGCTGTGCCGCAGCTAAACTTGATAGTGAGACAGCTGTGCCGCAGCTAAACTTGAGTTAGACAGCTGTGTCGCAGCTAAACTTTCTCAGTGAAACATCAGCACTCGAATTACTAATTTCCAAACTTTCAGATATTGAAGCTCTTTGCGAAATTATGATGCACAACTTGAAGTAGGGCTCGTTGTCTTTTCTTCGCCTTAAAATGTCCATTCTTCTAACACTCAAAGCATCGATAATGGCTTAAAAGTTATTTACCCCATTTAGTGAATAATAGAACAGATATATAAACTTTATGGTTATAGTTTCATGAAATTTCTCCAAAGGTCATACCAAAGTCTGGTTAGCACATTCACTGAAACCATGAAAGTTAGTTTCTTCGTTCAATGTCACTGCAAATGTTTCGAAATCAAAGTATTTCAATTTTAATTTTCTCCATAGTATGGTATCACGAAGTGGAAGGGCTTGTGAATACACGATCAAAAAAGACTCTTGTATGCACCGAATGCAAGAGCAAGTGATAGCAATGGCACCAGCACGGTGCCCTTGTGCTGCTCCATATTGGTGCTGACATTGATGACGTTCATACAGGGTCGCACGGAGAAGATCGTGTACAATGGAAACACGCAGTTTTCGAAATTACACAATACGTACGAATGAAATTCTATGATACGAAACCATAACAACGTGTAATGGAGTACAATTCAAATACTCCACTTATTATCGCTATACTAATGCAAACGCAACACTAATACCTTTAGAAAAGATGTTAGGTTAAAAGCATGTTCAGATTTAATCAAATCAAGAGGCATTAACACCATGGTTGCGTGCGTCAACTTAGCTCTTACAACACCAGATGACCTCAGTCAAGGCCACCGCCCACTAGCGGCCGCCACACACAAGGATTCGTTTGTCCTCTGCCAAGCAGCCTCTAGCACACACTCGGCAGCCTCTATTACCTTGTGTCTGCTTGCGCTCAAACTTAGCTCCAACTCTCTACTGTGAGGCTCCCGCCAAAATTCCTCCTCTAACCAGAACTCGTTCCAACTCTCTACCTCAGCCACCAGTGAGAACTCGTAGATTTGTGTTTACGTGGAATAATTTTCCCTGTATGTATCAATTATAGCGTCTACTTCCGCAACTATTGGCCAGGATGTCGCAGAGCAGTGTGGGGATTGGAGCTCGCACCCTACACCAACACCCGACATTTGCAGGGATATGTTGAGTTTCTAAACCTGGTCAGCATTAAACGACTCTCAAGTGCCATACCAATGCTTTATGAGCCTGCACGAGGGACGCAGAACTATAAATATTGCATTAAAGAAAACTGCTGGGAGGTAGTCGGTGACTGGGAAGATCTCACTACTGTCAAAATCTCTGGAAATGAAGCGCGAGTTCAACTACGAACTTTTATTAGAGACATACTTAGAGACCCGTACTCGGATGCCAGAATTAACTGGCAGCTCGTTCGAAACAAGAAGAGCATCGATGATACGGTTCATGAAATACGTCAGCTTCAAGTTCGACACGATCGATATATTCAATTGTATTATTCTTGCCTTATGCGATGGCAGTCTGAAGCTTTAAAGCATCTATTTCATCAAGGTCCACGGAGAATGTGTTGGTATGTGTTAAATCTGACTTTAAATTATGTGATGAATTATCTATTAAAACTCTTCTACGTTATGATCGTACTCCCAATGTCTCTGAAACTGAAGTTTGGTCCAATCATAATATGTCTTATTTACAAGAGGCCCAGGCGTCATTCATGAAATAGATAAATATTTTATTTTCTCCTGTTCATCAGTCCTATCAGCACCAGGCTCTCGTAATTTTTAGCGACAGCTTTCAGAGAAACAACAGCAGATGTTCACGTCAATTAGGGCCGGTCGCTGCCCTCACGGGCTGTTCAACGGGGCCGCTCACACGGGCTGTTCAACGGGGCCGCTCACACGGGCTGTTCAACGGGGCCGCTCACACGGGCTGTTCAACGGCCACTCCGTGAAGTTTTAGGTTCCTTAAATTTTCATTTCAATCGAAATCTCCCAGTGGAATTTAAGTACATGTAGTTAAGTCACGCCGCTCGAAAGTTCCATCAATGCAGGATTAATTTAAGTTCAAATCTTGACCGCAATGAGTCGAGCCATTTGCAGGGTCCCGCGGCAGCTCTGACGAACTGAGAGCTCTCACCAAATGAGATGAGTTGCAGCTGGCGCCTCTCCGCTTTATCGGTCTGAGGACTTCCCGCTCTTATTTTTACTTTCCCTCCTTCCTTTGAAGGAAGAGCGAGGGTGACTCAATCACTGACACTAGGAAAACTTCTGAGCAATTTTGTCCTTACAGAGGACCTCTTCGGCCTAAGGGATCAAGCGTAGAAGCTGCGTCCCGCTTGATAAAGCCGAGGAATCGCTCAGGGGGCAGACGTTCTCGCTCAGCCGGAAGAGGAAACCCTCTCTTCTTCTATGGCACTGCGGCACCAACTGATTTGAGATGGCCTTCACTCTCACTAACGATCACAGAAATATCCTTTCCTGATAATGCATGTTTTATTCCAGTAAAATTTAGCCATGCGTAGCGTAACTGTACAAATTCTACGTGTCGTACAACAGAAGAGTGATTATTAGTTTTAGTAATGAATTTAACTGATATTGTTGTTTTTTAGGTGCCTTTGGTTTGAGCATCAAATACCAAAGGATGGCTTAGTTACACCATAATTCTTTACCTCCGTGCTTGAAAATACATCTTTTAATAAGAAATAAGTGTACAGCGGCTGCACGAGTCCCCAAAACGCTATGAGGTAGTCGCTAAATTTCTGGTATCAAGTGCTTGTCGAGCACGAAACTGTCTAATTATAGATTAGTGTTAAAAGTACTCATCTCCTGACACCAAAAAATGTTTCACAGGTTCCATTTCCTCTGCGTATTTTACATTCTCCCAAGGACGCCGAAAAATGAGGGCGATTCTTCTTTCAGAGTTCGAACTTTGGGGCACTCGAGAGAACAGCGTTACCTGGAGCATGGCCTCGTCACTCCTTCTTTCTGGGCAAAACTGCGCAATTGAGGAGATAGCGATAACTTCTGGCTTCATTATCATAGAGGGCAGTGAATGACGGTCGGGTCGTGCCATCGACGAGGAGACTTTACCAGCTGATGACCTGACAGCCGCCGCTCCTGAGCTCATGATCTGCGGCTCGTGTCAGTCCGGTGACGTCGCGTGCGCTACAGTCTCTGGAAATTACCTTGAACAGATCGATGCGCAAGTTTCTCCTTTGATCATCTCCGAGGACGAAAACATGTCGTATTTTTTTTGTACAATTTAAAGGCTTGTCGATTGGCATACGAGTGCCTCGATTCCTGTTAACACTTGACAAAATGGGACGTCCCCAAACATGGTGAATTTCCGCTCTATTTCATGTTCGGCAGAAGAAACACGCCCATTGTTTTAGGGTTTGCGGCTTAGACGTATGTACTAGAGAGCAGTAGTATATAATAATTACGTTTAGAAAACTGACTGCTTCGCCTCGTCGTGGTCGCATGACGCTACCAGAGGCCAGCAAATTTCAACAAAGCACGACCCGAATTACCGCTGAAATTGTGATTTTCGCCACTATGCTTTAAGATACAACTTTGAAGTTGTGCGTTTAATCCGAATAGCGGAAATTTCTTTTATTCTTTCTTTCGAACATTTTAATGGCAATTCATTCACATCTATTTTCTCAAAATTTTACTTGAGTATATCAAGTCCACGGAAGCTACGGTTAATTTAACACAAATTCAGACCTGATAGCGTGCTATTCATTGTTTGGATGCTGAATGAATTCAAAGAATTCCATACACCATTCACTAAACTCAGTTCACCTAGAAATATGCTCTTCCTCGCTCCCAAAGTTGTTAATGTCGACGCTTTGGTGTGCCGAGGAAGCATTCATTCGATTATTGGCGTCGAGTTCACAAAATATCTTCGCTTGAAGCTTCCATTAGGCGCTGCTGAGGGACCTCGAGGACGCAAACCGTCCCAGCAACACGCACGGGACGACGGCGTCCGACCTTTGCAATAAGGAGAGCGCTTTCCTTCGCTTTCCTCCAGAATATTGAACGCTCTGTAATTCGATGCCGTGAGTGCGTAATTACATGGGAGCTGTGCAAGTACTATCGTCGATGAGTTCTTGCTAAGAATCATTGCGCTGAAAGAATTCAACTAATTTCCGAGTTTCGTTTCTCATAGCGGGACTCAAATTCTTGCTTTCTCCTCAATAGAATTTTTACGCGCTCCTATTAATTTTTTTTTCTGCCAAACAAAATCCCAAGTTCATTGGAGGTCAACAACGAGATATCAAATTTCCTGCCTCTACTGACTGGCTTTCTGCATATTGCTGACTTCCTCACTATTATTTTTGTGCGCAAATATTTCAACTAATGAAAATTCAATCCGATGCCGGACACTTCTCAAGTCGCTGAGCGAAATTGCTTGAAGAATTCATTGAGCTTCGGCAGAATAGAGCGCCCTTCGATCGATTAATTCAGTGAACGCAATACTTTCTCTATCATTCTGAACGTGTGCTCAATTGCATAACTCCTTTATGAAAATAATTTATCTTCCATGTGTTTCATAGCTTATCGCTAGATTGAATAACTATTTGATGTGATAAATAGAATAACCCCGTGATGTGATAACTGCCGGATGAAATGGCTGCTCCATGGAAGTGCCTCTCATTGGGATGACATTAATAGCTCGAGCGCCCGTACGTAGACTCGCTTCAGTTCATTGTTCAGCTCATCTCGTGCGTTGGTGCTTCCAGCAATTACAAAACAGAGCTTCTTATGCTGTAATGTAGTTCATCCAGTCAAGTTTCATGGCAACAATTCTAAGTCCT
>VOMN01062398.1:0-13024 GCA_014899125.1 Orchestia grillus
GTGGTGGCGAAAAAGTCCGATATTCCTCCTGATCCTAGCGCCGCCGCCGGAGCATGATAAGCACCATCGCCATCGTCTCCTCGAGCTGCTCTTAGTCCTCTGAGGGGTGCGTGGCGGCTACTGTCACTCATTCCTGTGTTCATTGTTTGTATGTTACCTTGTATGTGCTATAGACCAGAGACAGTTCTGGTGTCCCGCCTACACGAATATAAATTCTACATCGTGCACTGTCGTGATGTGTTCGACACAAAAAACGTCGAGTACAATCTCAGTAAAAGAATTCATTCTTAAATTTATTTTTGGATGGAAAAAGAGACGTAGCAGCACACGCATTTCTTCAAAAGAAAAGCGACCGATGCCATCAAAGGTTGGGCCTACATAAAATGGCATCATAACAGTTGACTAGAATTGTTTTAGAATAAATTTTCCTTGTTTTGGGGTTCCCTGTGTTGTTTTTGGTGTCAATTTATGGGATTTTATACATACTGTGTATATGGGTTAATAAATTTGCTCGGATGTGGTTTCAATGTATTGTGCTCGTTTTAGCATATTTCTGATGGTTTCCTCTGTTTCAAGCGTTGTACTGTTTACGGTCGTTTGTTGGTGCGTGTCAGAAGTGCGTTCTTTCTCTGCAATTTCATGACAGAGTAACGACCATAGCCGGCTTCTCACTTCCCTGCAGAGGTTAGATTTGCTTATCATCTGAGTTATTTTAGTCAAACATGATTGGATTTATTCTACTATTAAATCATATTTCTCTAATTTTCGATGTGTTTACTGTGGCCAAAGGATAAAACTTCGCTGCTCTTTATTTGCACTGTTTATTATTCTCATTTCTCTAGCTAGAAAAATATTGCGAAAATTCGTTCCAAATAAACAAGTAAGCAAGCAAACAAACAAACTGCTATGAAACCAGTCTGTAATTTTTTGTGGTGATTCGTGGAATTTTCCTTAAGCTAAATGCACGCGTCCGAGTGACTGGGGCGTGTTTGTGAGGCCTGTTGGCCCGGCGAAGGCTTTTTAAATTCCGCCTCAGTCGCTGTGCTGGTAAGTTTGATGGTGTTCGTGACTAGTAATTGTTTGTGCCAGTAGGAGTGTCGCTATCGGGAAAATTTCACTCTTGGTGTTACATAGCAATTTATCGTATGTTGTTCCAGGAGCATCGTATACAAACATTCTCTCATTATCTATGAAAGTGTTAGTATGCATATCATTTTTGGCTTCTCCGTTAGGTTAGTATTGCAGTTGATTTACTTGCTTCTGTCAGTACAACGAGTCCTGTTGGAAGTTCCAGCGAAGTTTTTTTCTCTGCTGTCAGTTATAGTATCTTCGTCACTGGACACGGCTACTGTGCGTGCACGGTGGCCGCTGTGCCGTGCACCACGTCAGATGCAATTCGTCACTGGACACACGGCTGACGGCGTCGCTAATTCTAAGCACACACATGCATTGTTTGTCCCGCTGCCAAAGTTCCCTGTCATCGTGCCCGCCATTCGTCATCCTGACGCGTCCAATGCAGCGCACGACTACAACAACGTGACTGGCAGGCCTGCCCTTCTCCTCGAGTTTGGAAGTTTCTGTGTTCAAATAAGCTGGCGATTGGGAGGGCTGTGACTTCGATATTCAAATATGCTTACGATTGGGAGGGTTGTGACTTTGATATTCAAATATGCTTACGATTGGGAAGACTGTGACTTCNAATATGCTGGCGATTGGGAAGGTTGTGACTTCGATATTCAAATATGCTGGCGATTGGGAGGGCTGTGACTTCGATATTTAAATATGCTGGCGACTGGGAAGGCTGTGACTTCAATATTCAAATATGCTGGCGATTGAAAAGCCAGTGACTTCGACATTCAAATGAGCTGGCGATTCGGAAGCCTGTGACTTTAATATTCAAAATTATGTAGAAGCGATGACGAAAGTTGCGTCTCCCATCTTCAAATGTAGAGGCGATGGCGGAAACAATTGTCACTTCAAAGACAGTCCAAGGAACTTTTTGTGACCTTACGTTCTTAACCAATTTAGCTGCATGTGTACCAAGTGCATGCATTCATTTTTCCCCGTCTATTACTTTTTGAATCTCACCGATAAGGGACCTTGGTTTCGTGATGACCCTTTTCATGTGCAATGGACGTATTCTTGTCTCTTCGAGTAAAAAATCTGGGTAATTTCGAAGCAGACATATTTATTACTGACTTAATTCATTGTTACTACCTGCTGTCTTGGAACCAAGACGAAGCAGTTTTCTCGCCGCAAATGATACTCTTAAAAATATTTTTGCCTCTTAAATTTACTCCTGTCATTTTTCTTTGGAAGCTTCTTCTAGTCTCCTTATTCCCTCAGAATCAACTCAATCTTACTGTTGTCACCAAAGAAAAAAAGAAGTGCTCTCGGGTGCAAATCGCAGATTGCATGGCGGGAAATCTCATTTTCGGCTGAGGTATGTTGAGGTCTTCACCAGCTGACCCCCCCTTCCCCCCGCGGGGGCCAGTTCCTTCCGTAGAGAAATGCGTCGCGCTTCGTAAGGCTCAGGCTTCCATGCTCATCAGTCGTAGAAAGTAGGACCAATTCCTTGGAAGTAGGGTATCCCTATTAGCGCACTTGCGAGCACCTATGATTTTGTTTACCATAATGATCTACCATCGATTGTAAAGAAATTTTATATGTATCGTGAATTGGCTTGTATAAATTGGTGAATTGATAGATGAAGTTTTGAAATTTTCAGCACTTGACTTTAGTATTTTTGAAGCGTAGCGTCCTAATAGCGTTGCTGAATAAATTACCAAGAATGCTCTCATTTGTGCTATTTCGACGTTGGTTTTCTTAGATGTTCGTGAAATTGCCGTAAAAGATTTAACGCTGCTTAGGAAGCATAAATTAATTTTTTTAAAGCAATCAGTGTTGACACCCTTTGTGGTCAGGCCATATTTTGATTAATAAACTATTGAGATTTAACTCAAAGAGGGATCAATTAACTTGGAAGAACTCAAAGAATGAGCACAGTACTAAATATATCGGCATTTGTGCTAAGCGAGCATGAATTTCAGCGAATTAAGAGTCGAAACGATGGAATTAGGTTAAAGAACGCATCATGAATGTTGAAATAGGTGTTCGTTGATACTATACATTGCTGAGGCGCAATATTGTTTTGAACAGATTTGGACAGACGTTTTAAGTCTACGGATGTCTCTCCCACATTTAACTGATTTGCTTGAGAGTTCAAGAAATTATTTCGAGTTACTATGTATTGTCCCAAGTTTTATAGTAGTTAAACACTACTCCAAATCAGGAGAATAAAATTAACATCGCAAGACCTATCGACACGAAGGCCGTGTCGATTAAAAAAAACGAGAAAATTTAATTTAATCATTTCCAAATTATTTGGCAATGTAAAGATGAGTTTCTGACCATTTGGTGCGGCTGGCTATTGAGTTTAGATAAAAAAATGACATGCTTCCAAAAGAATCGAGATTTTGTTCCTTCAAAGTACTGTAAAATCATATTCTTCTGGCAACGTATCAGTCTATTGTAAAAAAATGACAGTGAGTCAGTCTATTGTAAAAAAATATGACTCGCATTAGTAAGTTATTTTCGGCGCAGATGATGAGGGTTGATAGATACGGACTTATTTACGAGTCAAATTAACCCTACTGGCCGTGCAAAATTTGCGTTATCTTTTTTGTCGATGTAGTAGACGCACAGTGACAGGCCTCTGCAGCTGAACTGATAGCATGGTTGGGAAATACTTAATGTTGCAAGAGAACGTACACGACGTAGATAATTTACGCTGAGGCTCGACGAGCGGCTTGTGAGTATACGATGTGCGGCCAAACTTGGCCTTCAGCCTCACAGCCTCATAAAGATAATTTGCTCACGAGGACTCATGTTGAATATCACAAGGAAATATCCTCATCAATACCCCAACTCATTATTGACATCACATAACGAACTTCATTATCGTATAATGTCATCATAAAATTTTGAAATATTCAAACTTGTTATAAAAATACATCCTAAAATGAACAACTGATTCTGTGATATTGAATTATTATGGTTCTAAAGTATGACGGCCCGCTCAATAACTTCCCGTGTGAACGGTGACTTTTACGTGGAGTTAAGCTCGACCCGAATGATGACGAGCGTCTCTAAATCTGTGTAAAGGAAGCGGGTGTGTTTTTATTGGAGGCCTCGTAAATATGGGAGCCGTGTAACACCAGGCTCTGAGGGCTCCTCTACCCCGGCACCGGCGCTGTAGCGCTAGTGCCCCTGCCAAATTTCTACGCTTCATTCGTCATTTTAGCACTGCTCGATTAGGCTTTTGCGGTAGATCTGTAGCTATCTAATGCATTTCTGATTTGATCACTCCTCGACTCGATTTTCAAAGCCTCCACCAGTGTCAATCCGTATACCACAGTTATAACCATTAGAAGTAAGATCAGAAGAGTTATATATACCCCGAGACATGCGTACTTATTCAGCAATGTCTCCCTCACTCCATGTGCTGTTATTGCTTTATTAACGCGATCCCAATAATTGCCACGCACATGATGTGCGACCCTGACCCTGCACACACGTGCGACCATGGGGACAGATGCGGCAAGAGCAACATCGCTGGCAGAACAAGAGGAACAAGCCGGCGGAGCGTGTGCAAGCAGAGCCCGGGTGTCTCCTCTAATTGGTGTTTGCGCGCTCCTTTCTGAGGCCCGCAAGGCCTATCTTGCATCAGCGAGCTCAGGATTGCTCGAATATCAGTTTCCAAGTGCGGATGGCAGACGGTTCTGGGGAATGGTTGTCGGTTAGATGCGCGATATTCGCTGCCTTTGGTGTTTGCCTCGTTTTGGCTGTTCGTTTATCCGAGTTCGTATTGTAGAAAAAGTGTGGGTTTCCGTTGGTCTGATAACATCTCCAACTGGGGAATGGAAAGCACTTGACGCTTTCCATGGATTCTTTCAAAAAGGTTAGAACACTTTGGTTTGTGGCACACTGATGTGCCGCCTTTTCTGAATCTCGGGTTTAATCTTTCTTTCTCATTATAAGCACTCCGCTCGGGATCGAACAAGGAATCTCTTGAAAAAAGACATTCACGCTTTTTTCAAGGGTAGAATTTCACCCAGACCACGGACGTGAAATAACACACACGCACACACGTTTTACGCTTGGGAAACAGCGAGTATGCGAGCAGTCATCGCCACCCCACATCGGAACGCAGGCTGCGGCTTTCCCGTCCCCTCGCTACCTGCCTGCCCAAGTTTCGTAGCAGAGAGGTAATACGTTTCCTGATACGATGCAATGTCTTCAGGGGTAAAATGATCCACCAATGGATCCCATCCTAGCAAACGTGTTGAGCTGGCGACCCTGCACAAGTACACAGCCTGGCACATGGTGCACAAAACGTGTTGAGCTGGCGACCCTGCACAAGTACACAGCCTGGCACATGGCACACAAATCTAGACCGAGGCTCGGCTCTTCCTACTTCTCTTCCAGCTCATTTCCTTGAGGTAGCGCCGAGCTCGCTGCTGCTACCGCTGCAGCTGCGGAGGAAGGAGAGACACGAGTACTGGCTGGAAAAGAATTTGAAATGAGGAAGGGATTATAGAAAATTGTGTGTGCGAGATTGAAAAAGTGAATTTCTAAATGGAATTTTAGCTGCGAAGTACGCTAGCAAAAACTTCGACTCATTGCTCCGATTCAACGACTACTGAACTGACTTACTGAGACATGCTTTGCGAAATATTTTCATACGTATAAAGAAGTACAGGTTTTTGGAGATTGATAGCATCCAATTGATCGTGAAATAGGAACTTTAGTCAACGGAAAGTCTGTAGAACCCAGAATTTTACCCACTTTGAATTTGAATGCCAAGGATGAAGGTCTTCGTTAGGTCAAGTTTGCATCTGTATCGCCTGCGCAAGTTGCGGCCCAAGCGTCCATTCTGCTCAATTGTGAGAAGAAAATACGACCTCCTCCTGCTCGTAAGCTCAATCGAAGAGCGTCATGCGTACAATAGCGAGTAGGTGATGGAGTACGTGTGGGCTTTAGTTGCTGAAGGCCTGCGCTCACGCACAAGTCGAAAAATGGACTTTTTGACGCTCAATTCTCAATTCTCAATTCAAGATCATCTTGCCCCTAAAAATAGCATCGTCGCAAGAGACGCGTTGCAAAGAAGTGCTTTATTAATTCCAACACGCTTTATTGTTGGGTTGTCAATGCCTTATAACTACTGACGCGTGAGGGATGTGATGAATCTGAGGGTTAAGCTTCTTTTTCCAAGGGAAGCACTCCGTGGTTAAGTGAAAATCAGTGCCCAAGCTGGGAGTTTAACCCTAATTTCCCGGGTGTGAGGCTCTCAAGTTCACTAGTCCAGCATGAAGTCAATAAAAGTTTTCGCAAAGCAATGTCCATGCAAGAGTGAATTGATGTCTGTCTATCTATTCTCGTTCACAAATGAAAGTGAAATTAAGAATTTAGGAGCACAACGCGACTTTCTAATGTTGATCAGGTGGTTCGATGAATCACAGAGGCTTAAAATGATGACGCGTGGCTCGTGCCTGCCTGCCTGCCCGCGTGTCGCGCGACAAGTCGAGCATCTCACAGCGATTGGTTGCATGTCAGTTTGTCACACGTTTGTGATTAAGTTACACCTCGCGAGCTCATCTTATTCAGAAATGAACTTGCTGTTGAATTCGTTTCGATGTCTTATTATGTTGTTCGTCCGCTGGGGTCTGAGCTCTTTAACATGGTGTACAGAATATTGCACAAGGGGTGAAAACTTACAAAGCTTTGAATGAACGTATTATCTGACGGGTGGGCTTCAATCGTGCTAACCGATAGATGAGAGATAGCTTCATTTGCAGTCTTCCTACTGAATGAAGTCTTTCTCCCGAGTACAGAGCTCCACTGAGGAACACAAATGCCTGGTCTTGTAATGGTGGTGAGTTCAAAACAAGAAATCAGGTCCAGGGAAGCTTTCGCGGAGTGACTGGTGCGCACCTGCGAAATGTTTGTGACTCGGACGCATCATGATATGCGGGAATTGTACACGGATAGCGGGTGCCTTAGAAATTGCAAGCTAGCAAGTTGGAGTGTAATATTAGACCTTACGAATTAAGGAATAATAGCGGGTGCCTTAGAAATTGCAAGCTAGAAAGTTGGAGTGTAATATTAGACCTTACAAATTAAGGAATAATAGCGGGTGCCTTAGAAATTGCAAGCTAGCAAGTTGGAGAGTAATATTAGACCTTACGAATTAAGGAATAACGCACGATTGTTTTAACGTCGCTCGCTAACGCCGTTGGGTCGCACACCGTTAAAATGAACGCGGGTCAAGCATTTACTCATGAAATTGTGGGCTAGATGAACAGGGGAACTATGCAGAGCAGAGTATGATCACAACTTCATGGTTGAACCTAAACTCAATGTAGGTGTGTTTATTGCCTCAATTAGACTAGCTGTTTTAGTCTGGAATGAAGTCAAATTGAAGAAATAAATTTACGTTAACAATACTGATTCATAAAATTTGCACAGGTAGAACCTCATCGAATCTGTTTCATGTTCTACACCAGTTATAGTTGAAATGGATGTTGGTGGTAGTCTCAGCTTGAAAATGTGATAAAAATTAAATAATTAAGCATTATAGCTATTGAATCCTTTATAGATATTGAATCCTTTATAGCCATGCGAATTTTGTAGTCTTGGGTTCTCGGAAATGTCGGAAAAACCATTGCCTAGCCTACGGTAGCGGGAAGCAGGCTGTAGCGTAGAATTGTAACGTGTTCCATCCGCGTGCGCAGCAGCTTCGTCAGTTTTTAATTAGATTCATATTTAGATTCATATTTTTAAGAAACTCATTCGCCCTTATGAATTATTTAGACGCATCATCACGCAGAAGTACTGATTTGAACTACCATGCTTATGGAAACTTCTTTTGCCTCTCATATATCGCATTAATTGCATGGCATACAGGGTCATGTATCATGAAACGCAATATTTTATAATTACTTTTAGAAGTGATTTCGTTATACCAAAGAAACTAAGAGTTACTCCCATGCAGTGAAAAGTAATGAAAGACGAGTTTTTTCTAAAATTCTTAATTTCCCTAGATTTCTCTTTTTCATAAGCTGTTTTTAAATGATATACCTGCCTCATCACACGTGATTGCATATGTGTACTTACTTGCTCCTGATTTTAATAGTTGTATTTCATGGATCTTCAACTCTACAAAGCATTCATTTCAAGAAGCGATACAGTGGGACGGTGTCGAGACGACTATAGGCTGCGCTCTGATGGAGGTTCTATGGTGCAGGTATAATACTTAATTATGAATCCTGCTCAATGGACTTGAGGGATTATTCAGGGGAGCTTTCCTAACCGCTGCTACCCCATGGCATATCAAAAGCATCGTGAATTACATCAAATCCTCTAATATCGGAATGAAATATTTTATTTCGTATTGCAAATTTAATATAAACTGGTTTTCTTTATCTTTAAGTAGCTATAAATTTGTAGGGGTGTGAGGACAGAATACAATTTTCTCAAGAGATCGTCCGGTAAAAATGAACTTTTTATGAGACGGATTGCTATTAAATTTGGCACACATATGTAACTCAATGAAAGAAACACAGTTTTCTCCAGAAAGTTTTTTATTTAAAAAGAAAAAAATGTAAATACGTATTTTTGTCGAATTTTCAAAAAGCTACAAGTCATGCATTTTTTGTCCAAGAGCGATGACACTGGTTTCATCGTATGCGTTTTAATACAAAGAACAAAAAGTGTTGATCAATTTTCGAAAGAAAGAATGCATTTTTCATGACAATTCGGAAAATTAATAATTTTGTTCCTGTTTTTATTTTCATCTACAGCTGCCAAAATTTTTAAATGATGGAA
The DNA here is from genome assembly GCA_014899125.1 of Orchestia grillus. Lineage (NCBI taxonomy): Eukaryota > Metazoa > Arthropoda > Malacostraca > Amphipoda > Talitridae > Orchestia > Orchestia grillus. The sequence goes on from VOMN01062398.1 coordinate 8,887, forward strand.
AATTAGTCGACAGCTTTAGTTTGCGTTAAAATTTTCTGATGAATAAAATATGTTTCATTATTGTAGGGTCGAAACTCTAGAAACTGAAACAAAGTCAGAAAACTAAATTTCACTGGCGATGCAAATAAAAGAAAACGGTCTTATTGTTGTGAAATTCCATGCTAATTACCTACAAAATATACATTTTATATATTATACAATAAATTTAGAATGATGCACACCAACTACTGTGACCATTGCACTGCAAGTGAGTTGAGAGAGGAGAGTCGGAAGAGGGGTCGTGTGAGGCGAGCGTGCGCTCCTGCCTAATTCATGCGCCCATATGCACGTGGGCACTGCAGCAGTCTCAGCACGTAGTTAGAACCATCTTAAATTAATTTTCATAATATAATAATGTATCATTTTAAGTTAAATCATACGTAACTTCATCAGACTGATTTTTTTCCTTTTCCGCCCATAGTATAGCCATTTTTGCAGGTGCATTTTTCAAATTTTGATATGTTGTGAAGTACGTATCAAAGAACGTATTGCAAAAAAGAAAACATCTTCAAAAATTTCAATAAAACTATATCGGGTTGTCCCTTTAAAGGTGCGGGTGAAAAAAATGTCGGCAACCTTAGCTCTGGATGCGAGATAATGGACAGCGCGAAGTTCTTGCGCTCACAACTACTCGCACAAACCATTCATTTTTGCTGCCTCGGAAAGGCCTTACTCGCTGAGCTAAGAAGCTGTGGCGGTGAATGGCCTCGCAGCTTATTTTAATGTACTGTTATGTTCTATCGAACTTTGTTTCTCGCTGTGTACTTTGTATCATCTTGATATACGTGGGTATACGTGCATTATTATCTGTGTTTTGTGCAATAAATTTTATAAGTTAATAATAGTGGATGCGGATATTGGTTCAGCATCGGCACAAACCTCTGAAACAAGAACTGTGTTGCGTTCAGAGACCGTTCAGTTTGTTATAAATTTTTTCAATGTTCAACAAAACTATTATGGGATTGAAAGTCTTCGGACTAGGCGATCTCATGAGAAAATGAACGCATCACAGCGAAAGAAGTTGAAGAAACTCCGATGGTGATGCTGAGACAACGAAAAGGAGGGAATCCCTGAGCTGGCCAAAATTTACGTGTGAGAAGAGATTGTTCTCCATGCGGTGGAATGAAGCGTTTCATAGCAAGGCGTGTGAGGGCAAAGGCAGAGCAATATCTGCCCTGTGGGATTGCCTTTAGTACGTCGCTTGAATAGAGTTGGCAATGCTCTACGGATTGCACCAGTGAGTCTTTTGACGCAGTCAAAATTTCGACGGTTGAGTTTATATTGAGTGCACCGTATTGGTTTGGTATAGATTCTGACGGTTGAATTGTCCGAAAAAGTGTCTTCATTTACTCAAGATTTTAATTTTCTGGGGTGAATGAACACTGTCTTGATTTGTTCAAGACTTTGAAGGTAGAATTATCCGAGAGAGTGTCTTGACTTGGTAAAAAACTTCGGGGTTTAAAGTGACCGAGAAAACAGTTAAAGAATTCATCGCTTGATTTTATCTCGTATTCTTCTCTTGAGTAGCCCAAGAATTTCTTTTCGAATTACCCGACAATTCGTGGCTTTAATTTTTGCCGAGTTTACCGCTTGCAATGCTCGAGAATAATTTTATGGCCAGGATTGGCCGGAAGCGCTCCTTGAATTGCTTAAAAACGCCCCTCGGTTGCCTGGAGAATGGCTTTTGACGGCTCGTGAGGAGCCCTCGAATGGCACGCGTGCGCTCCCTGCATTGTGAGACAACGATCCTTTAATTGTTTCAGAATGACCTATGAAATCCTCGTGAAAACCAACGAATTACCTGAAAATGCCCTTGGATCTCTAGCTTTGTCGGCCACAACTGCACCTCTTGATTACACTGTACTTGTATTTTTAAGAAAAACTGGTAAGTTTGTTTTGCACTACCCTAAAACGAAGACTTCTAGGATTGAATTTCATTTTGAACCAAAGTCATTTTTGAATTACAAACATCATGTCAAACTAAAACAGCTCTTGAACCACCTTCATTTATGGTCAATGTCAACCTCAAATATCTCATGTATCAGAATTAAAAAACACCGGCGTTTATCGACGAAAACTCTAGTATGTTATAACATCATTTGAGACTGATGCGATTCGGTGGTATTTCAGAACTCAGATTATCCCTCCCGTGTGAAAGTTCTGCCAATGGCGAGGTTTGATTGTCATCACCAGTTGTAATTTGTTGTTTTGGGGCATTACCACTCTTTGATCGAGCTCATCTTGTGGCAGGCATCATGAGTGGCAAACATTTTACGAGGTGCGTACCAACACGGCGATTTGCACATGTATGGACTGCATGTGTAGAGTGTAGTCAATGTGGGGGTGGTGTGGCTAAAACGTCGTGCTTCGTTTGACAGCCACTCAATTAAGTTACATTCTGATCGTCTTTGTTGAAGAATAGTTGTCACCAAACCCATGCCTTCACCGTGATTTTTAGGCATGGCAATATTCGAGGAGAGCTCAATAGCATATGGAGTTGCATGCGAAGATGAAGTCGCATGACGCCACGTTTGAGGTCTTTTTTTCAGAGGTCCCATTCAAGTGAAAATAGGTCAACATTCCCGCACAGCTATCATCAGAGCTTTGACTCTGATGATAAGTGGAGGTCTGATCGGATTTTTTTTTACTCTCGTGGAAGGTGAAAGAGAACTGTTCTTTAGAGGGTTGAGATGTTTTTATTTTCATCAGGCTATTTTAGGACTAGAAGCCTTCGTGGGATATCATTTGACCTAGCTGAATGGTTTACATACCTGCGAGTATATCTTCAAATGCCCTTTTCACAGCAATTTGCGTTAGACACCGCAATGTGATAAAACTTTTAATCAGCGAAAGAGAAAAAAACAAATTCTGGTAAATGAAATTTAGAGTGGAGGAAAATTCCGTACAAATTATTTTCATCACACAAACGTACAATAAATCCCTTTTTGGTAGAATGGCGTCCCCGACTTGGTAATTCTAAGATGAATAGAAGAACCAACGTAAAAGGATACATATTTTTCTTGAGAGTGAGATTTCCTAGGAACCGACCAATCGGCCCTTCGTAGTCTAGGGGAAGTTTTGTCTGTAATAAAGTTATTTATGGGAGATTGTGTCATTGATCATTGGCTGCTAGTTCTGTCACTGATTCAGATATTGGTGTTAGATTACGTCACTTAAATTTAATTAAACGACGCAGCCTTCAGGAAATAATATCAGAATATACTGAATGGGGAAGGATGCTAGGTTACTAGGAGCTGAGAGGCGAAAGAAATTACAGGAGTTGCGAGGGGCAGGAAATTACGGGGAGTTGTGAGACGCAAAAAATTGTTGGAAGTTGTGGAGCACAAAAGTTTACGGGTGATGCACTAGAAATTACGGGTGAAGGACTAGAGGTTACAGGGAGCCTAAGGCGTAGGAGGCCTGTAGCTGAGACTGGTATTAGCTTCCCCTCGAATGAGCAATTCAGAGAAGAGAGGTTGGAGATGCGTGTACCCCCTGGTCATGCTGCACATTTTCTCGTGTGAATGCGTTAGTGTGGGCTCCGTGGCATAGTGGTAGTGTGGTGGTCTCGTAACCGAAAAGACCTGGGTTCGATACTCGACTCAGAGAGGCATTTTCACGTGACTGCGGAGTACTTCCCGTGGAAAAGGAAGTTTAAAATTCCTCACATCCCCCACCACACCAGTAGTTGTTAGGCATTNAAAACCCAACGGTAAAACGTGTTAGAATGAATAAAGGTTCTTTTTTTTATGCTGCAGGCCTCCCCAGCGGGTACTGCACGGTGTAGAAGGCGTGGCTTTGTCTCTGAGCAAGAACTTCGTCAAGTTCGTATACGCAGTTCCCGTCTCCGTGTTATGGGAAGCCGTCAATTCTGTTCTGATCGCTGTTCTTGGAACGGAGCTGTTTGCTTCCGGGATGTGTGGCGGCTGCAGGAATACAAACGTTATTATTTTTTGTTGTTTTTATGGTGGAAGAAATCTGGAAACGCCAGAAATATTTCATGAAGAAAATAAACCAGGATGTTTCTAATGATTTTTCTGTTATTAATTGTGCATACATTCAGTGAATGATAGAAATATTCGATAAATGGGCAAAAGTT
>VOMN01062413.1:0-14430 GCA_014899125.1 Orchestia grillus
TCCAGTTGAGACAAACGTGTGAGCGGACACACACTTCTTCATGAGCACTTCATCACAACACCATCAGCGCTCGGCCGTCAATGAAGAAAGCAGTAACGGAATCCTGGAAAGCGTCTGGTCGAGGTGCAGCTCCGAGCGATCCTCCGGCACCTGAACCAACATGGAGGCCAAGCCCGGCGGCTATTGCTGCACCTGTCCAGCCTGAATGGATCCAAGTACTATGAACATTAGTCTGGTTATACAAGGAGCCAACATTCGTGTACCCAAACTTCAGAACTTCACCCAGCAGTTCGCTGTTTGACTCGACGCTGAAAGTTGGAAATATCAGCGTGTGCTTCCAAAAATATGAATACTATGCGAAAGCTTTGAGGCTTCACACGTTCTCAACTTTAATTCTGAGTTTATAATCATAAACTCAACAATGATTAACCATAGTTTTTGGTCACTTGAGACGAATATTATAAAAAAATTACGTCTGACAGGCGACAAAACGACACAAAAATTAATGTTTCGGTCGTTATCGCCTGCAGCAGCTGCCGGGAAGGAACAACACAGGCACCTTAAGGATTATTACTATAATTATTATTATTATTATAGTCACGGTTTGAAGTCCCCAGTCCACATCAAATGTCACTCGAAGAAAGCGAGCGAAGAGAAGGGACCATTTAGTATGGACTGTAGAGAACAGGGAATCTATGGCAAGGTGTGTTCCCACACAGGATCCGGCGCGCAAAAAAACAGCAAGTTAAGAATGAAGAGTAAGAAAAAAAGGAGAAGCGAACGTCCGAAAATTTGAAAAAAGCAAAGTGTACACGAAAGATTGAAGTTCCGAAAGCCTACATAGCTGAGGTAAAGCATCTTATTAAGGAAAAGGAACTCCAGCTCAGGTTTAAAAAAAAAATAAGTAAGCCGAGGAAGGCTCAATCTAAGTTGAAGTATTCACGGGCTTTATTTTTCATAAATTAGCGAAAAGGAACTTGATGAAGGAATGTGGAATTGGATGAAACTCTTCGCTTTTCACTGAATTTAAAGATGGATAAACGCATATTTTCGAGATAAGTTAGGAACGAGGCGGTGGTTCGACTGAGGAACTCGAGCGGTCACGACACTGAGGTACCGAGCGGGACGCCTGCAAGACGCATCTTAGAACGGCACGACTTGGCACCCACAAGCTGACCAGCGGCGGGCGCGGGAACCTCCTCATCATCCCGACGAAATAAAAAGAGCCGTGCTCGCTCAGCTCGGGAGGTAGACTCGTGAAATGAACATTGCTGAGGAACGCCTGAAGTGCAGTACTGAATGCAAGAACTGAATCTTGGCCGTAAAATAAATTTACGCAACCAACACAAGGCGTGAGCTACAGGCACAGGCCTCTCACAGCCTTTCGAACTCTCAAAAAGAAATGTCGGCGTCAAAGACAGGGCCGACCTGGATGGACCCCACGTACTATGAACATCGGAGTCTAGTAATGCAAGTCAACATTCGTGGGCCCAAAGTTCAGAACTTCACACAGCAGTTCGCTGTTTCATTCTATGCTGAAAGTAGATAAAGAAAAAAATCCCGTCACGGAGAACTGAAACTGTTCATCGAAAGAGAGAGTAATATAATATCGAGCATAATCATCGTTAGGGTTGATATCTGTTAAAAAAAATCGTTCAAAGACACGAGCTAAGGAGCACATGCAAGTGACTAGACCTTAAGTTTAGCGTTGCACGAAAATATTTTGCAGAAGTTCAGAGACAAAGACGTAGAACATACAAGTCTAGCACATGTGTGCGTGTACGAGCCACACAACACACACGCGCGCACACAAGGCAGGTGTTGAATCAGAGGCTCGAAGTACACAGGTGGCCGCATTCAGCGCACCTTCACAGGTGCTCATACAGAGCTCTCACACAGGTGCTCATACAGAGCTCTCACCTACACAACCGACACACTCACCGGTCTCGTCTGGGAATGGTCAGCACTGCCATTTGTGCAAACACGTCAGAAAATTAATTTTCTCATCACCTTAATTCGTTAGCGTGAATGAATGCACGTTCCAATATGGATGTCATGAACAAATTCGAGAGAACTAGGTTTAAAAGCATAATTTTTATCCCACATTCACCACATATCAATTCGATATTCACTATTTAATATTCAATCTTGTAGCTCTTTTGAGCTGAACTTAGGAGGAAGCAACGTTACGGTTATCGTTAACGCCCAGTTCGTCATTTCGTTCTCGTGAGACAGACCATCACTTTTGATGTTTAGAAGAAACAACGAGACTAACTCTCAATTTAATTTAAAATCTCCAGGAAGGTAGAGAACTCTCGGTTTTGCTGCTCCAGGTACATCTAACGCCCCCACAAGTATAGTTCTCTGCAACCCGTCATCATACGAACAATTGCAATCGATAGATAACAGAAGGAAAACCACAGCACTACATCTAAAAAGTAACTAGAACACGTAGGTGTGAGAAATATAAACAATCAGGGGAGCAAGAGGCGAGTAATCGAACAATCAACAACTAAATATTACCAGAAGAGATGGCCAAACTTGCAGCCACGTCCCCAGAAAGATGAAGCCACGTCCCCAGAAAGATGAAGCCACGTCCCCAGAAAGATGAAGCCGCGTCCCCAGAAAAAGCTTGCATAACATTGTCAGCGCGCCGGCTGTGAATGATCAACTAAGTACTGCACAAATATCTCGTTAAAGAAACGTTCAGCTAAAGGAGTGAGTGGGAAGATGCTTTTTGCAATACAAAGAGAAGAAGAATAATTTAAATACGTACAATTGTAGGCAGTTACTGAGGAGAGCGACGCAAAAGAGCTCTATGACGGAGATCTACATAATAAATGGAATTAACACGCAGTAAATTGTACAGTCCGTAAGGCCAAAGTGATTTCACGAGAAAATAGCGACTTGATTTAGGAAGGATAGAAAATATACGAATGAGATATTAGAGAACAATGATACGGCTGTAATTGCAACAATTTACTGCACGATTCTAACTTAGAATCGTCGATAAAACAATTGCTATTCTGTAGGACGCTAGAAGAGGTCGACCACGATCTAAATAACAACATAAGATGTTTGTGAAATGAAACAAACGACTGAGAAAAGTAGGGCATAAGCATATCATTGTGTTTTGCTTATCTTTGAGGAGGGAATTCTTCTATTTACATCGTCAGAGAAGATATATCGAAAGCAGTCAGCCACAATTGTGGCTAAATTTGAGACGGCAATTCTCTTCAGCGCTCATAACCATAAAAAAATCGAACTAGTCACTTCGTTAATTTATCATTATGAACACATGAACCTATACTCCCGAATGCACATCATTCGTTTTATTTTGCTTCTCACCAGAGTTCCGCATTGAGATTTATCACAAAAGCGGCAAATGGTAACTCGCTTTAATTGAGCTGACAATCCTGACCGTACGAGCAGCGGTGCTTTCTGACAGGCGGTAGCACACTGCCAAATGTTGACACTTCAACTACGTTCAAAAGCGGCCGAAAAAAAAGCGGCTGAAATTCGTCCAGGTGTTGACACGTGCAAGAAAGCGTATACATGTAGCCCGAGTGTGCCCTCAAATGCATATCTACTTCTATTGAACCGATGCATGCATTAAATCCATAAATCGATACAGATTCATTATTCGGTGAATGGGAAGCTCGGTTTCATTTTAGTCCCTTTGTTAGTGTTGACTGAAAATTGTCAATATTGTGACTAGAAAATTGTGCCTAACCTAATAGCAGATAGAAATTTAACACAAAAAGGAGCAGATTGCGCTTGTTTGAAAACCTAACGTCACACCATTCCTCGCTTCAATGAAGGGTGAAAATTTGATCCCCTCAACGGAATTAACCTGAACAAATTACACACTCAAACATAAGGCAGATAAAAATCAGCTACTAATCCCTTCAATAAATCATTGCGCATGGATTTATTCTAGATAGATGTTGCCAAATTGTAGTAACCCATGTCAGAAAATTAGAAGGAATTTTTCCTCATTGGACGAACCAAAGTTACGTAGAGCGCAATGGACAAATAGTCTTGCAAAGTACAGACGAGTTGCTATCTTCTAGAGAACAAGCAGCTGCATTTTCTCCCGGATTTGCGACAACATTGAGGCGAGCAGTGTTCAGGGTGAGGCACAGAACGATCACTATGAATGACCGGAGGTCTAATCTTACAGGCGCCTTGTAATGATTCATGCATTTTTATCAAGCCCTACGTCTTTCTTTCGATAACGTCCACAGGGTAGAGAAGTGTTTACCGCAGGATATCTGATATGCACTCAAGATGCAGGTTCTCACAATTATTCTATATTTTGGGTTCTTAAGAGTGACAGCGATTGTGTGAATTAACTTTAGACGAGAAAAACTTGACATTGGAAGTGCGAGTGAAGAGAAGATAAAGAACAAGTACAGAATACGAGACTTCAATGAACTGAGCGAGAATCACACTAGACTTAAATAAAAGATCTATAGCAGTCGGGTAAACAGCATTTTCAAACCATCTCCCACACTTCACTGAAGGTGACGTAGAAGCTTGTGACTGCAGTTCACTTAACATCGAGAAGCTTTTTCTCGAGAATTATGATGCGCTGTGGCCGAGAAGGCCATTGCATTTACACGTGATATGAGCACACAGCGTCTTGGATTTGGCCGGCAGGATGTACGTAAGTAGCAAGATTCTCATCATTAGATAAACTTTGGAAAGTAGCAAGGTTCACAATTGTAAGTAAATTCTGCGAATATATTTTTCCACGACGTTGTACTAGAAAGAGATTTCGTATTTTGACCCTCACGATAATTCCATCGTGATATTAATTTTGATCATGATTATAATCGTTGAGAAAAAATTAAGAAATGTACAGTAATATCAAAGATACTTGTATACTAGTATAAAAAAATAATGAGAAATAGTGTAATTTCAGTCTCTCCGTATAGAGAAGCACGAACAGCTCACAGTAGAGAAAGGTTCCATTAACATTTAATGTTGGTTCTCCCGAGAATTTAATGTACCATTTACGCACTAATTGACGCGCGTGCATCAAAAGCCGCCTACCAATTCGCAAGTCGCCATACGTCGCTGGCCGCCAAGCTCTCGGATTGCAAATTATTGGCGCCCCAGTCAGTGTCCGTGTAAAATTATTCCAGAATAAAAATAAAATTGCGTGTTCTGCACTCAGCCATTCCACGGGTCCAGTTGATGAATTTGAACAGTCACAAAAATACGCCATATTTCTACTGATATCGAGGAACGGAGAAGAATATGAACACTTACCCAAAAACTTAAGAACTGCGCAAAGAGATATAACTAACTCTTTTCCAATGCAGTTGCTGTAAATGAGTAACATTGACTGGACTCCAGATGAGTCAGCGAATGTATGAGCGAAGAAGTGAGAGTCAATGCAGTTGGACTGCACTAGATCTATTTTTGACTCATCTCTGCTGAGTCAAAAAAGATGGCTCAACTATCACGTGCATGGCTGTTGCATCACTGGCAACGTATTGCGCATCTCTGGCACGCAAATGTACGTTTTTGTCACCCAGCACGTGCACTGATTCAACCCAACAACTGTACTACATTAGTAAGCTGATAATAAGTTCCTAATTGAGCTTAATCCTACGAGGACCATTGTTAAGAATTCTTTACACTTCAATTAACACACTTTAGTCTGAAATTCTTATTGCTTAGTTCTAAACAAGGATCAATATGTACACAAGTGCATAAAATTGGAACCACTGTTTATCCAACATTTCGTTCATTTATAAGAAAGTTGATCTTTTTAAGGTTAAATATGCCATACACTATATTCTTCGAAAAATTAGCTAACACAAGACTACTCAAAAGCTTACAACACTGAATAATAATCTCAGGAGTTAATTAACACGTTGACTCCGATTCTCCACACAGGTAAAATTACATGCCGACAAATATCTCTACTGTGAATTTAAAAATGAAGGATTTTGGTTTCACAAATTTGGTTACTCTATTAATTTTGTTTCTAATCAGAACTAGCATATTCGATTGATGAACACAAATTTGAAGAAAACTCGAAAATTTGTATTTATTCATGATAGTGCTTTGGTTACATTAGGTTAGGTTAGATGATCGCGTGTACCATATATGACCCACTTCGGAGTCAACGTGTTAAATATAAAAATCTGCTCTCGATCTTTAACAAAAGTTCCAAATGATTCTTACTGATTCTCCAATCAATTTCGAAAACAGTCAATTATTTCACGTCATACGTGCTCAACGAAGCAATTTTTTTAAAGTAAACAAGCAGCACAAGAGTACCTTATAAAGCGAGAGACGTCAATCTGCTGAGCCAGACTTACGTGTGTTTCTTCCAGCAGGGAATTATTCCATGATTTCAAGTCGTCCGAATAAACAATCAGCTTCAAGGCTGCATTGAAATGTACCGTATCGATTTGAAACAATCCCTGAGCTGTGAGAGCTACATTCTGTCAATTTCTGCTCGAACGCAATGTGAAGCAGCAGCATGCAGCCGAGCGCGTCAAGGGAAAAACTAATTCCAGGTCTGAAATTTCGGTAGGCATCGACGCAAAGCACGTTATTTCAAGCATCTATTCCACGTCGTGTGTTCAGAGTGATTTCACATATTATGGAACTAACCTACTTGAATACATTTAAAACATGGATTTTAATAATATTTTAACTTTTACAGGGAAAAGACGACAGATCATGGAACGAACCCGATCAAATCTGGCCCAAAACACAAATTTCACAACCGTAATTATTTTCTCCCATATCCTAAAGCACTTCATAAAAGACTCCAAAATTCCAAACGCAGCTTGAGAATAGAAAAACTGCGTTACTTACCTTATTGACGCGTTTCGAGATGTCCACGCCGTCGTTCTCGATGTAATCAGGCGTGCTGTCTTTCTTGCCTACGAAATTGAAGACGAGACTATTGGACTGGTCCTGGTGCCACCTGTCCTTCGCAGGCTTGGGACGGTTGACGGTGTTGACAGCCTCCACTACCTCTGTGATCTCGTCTCCTGTCGACGAAAAAGTAGTAATTTTCGTCGTGAGAACAGGAGACTGTTCGTAAGGCTGCTTGACCGTTTCACTCATGGGCTTGGAAGGGCTGGCTGCTGAAGTCGGAGACACTTTAGGAGCCGAAGCTCTGAGTGAAACAATATGTTTAGGGTTGAGAGGAGGCGATGTTGATCGAACAGTGGGAGGAGTTTGAACTTCATCATCTGCCCGACGAATGTGCTGGTGTTTACTAACAGGCGACCCCGCTTCGGGAGGTATGCGCGTAGGCAACTGACAAGCATCTTGCGGAGGAGTGGCAGCCTTGCTTTTTATCACAGATGAAGAAGGACTTGCGGTGAATGGCTGTTGTTTGAGCGAGGCTACACTTCTCTCTGGCTCAGACGATCTAGCTTCACTTGCTGGAGTAGGAGCAGCAGGAGCCTTCTGCTTGAGGGTGGTGGCAGGCGATGACCCACTAACTCCACTTGAGTGCGTTGGAGTCGAAAGCGGGTCGAGTATGGGTGAAGTGACTCCGTTCATGAACCTAGCTATCGGTGTAGAAGAGTTTGGCGTGGAGGTTTGGGCTGAGTTGGGGCTGGACATATGGGAAGGCACAAGTTTACGAGTAGGACTAAGCGGTGCCGCAACCTTAGCCGAAGGTGAATTGATTGGACTGACAATAGGCGGTCTCGCAAGTGGGGGCATCGCAACGGGCATGCCAATATTGGTTCTCTGTGGCAACGCTGGAGGGGTACTGGGTGAAGGCACAGAGTTAGGTTTCGGCGTCGATGTTTCAACCAACACCACAGGCTTCGGGTTCAGGAAGTCAGCAGGTTTAGAAAGTTCTTCCCTACGAGATTTTTGAGCATTTTTGCGATTTTCAAGCAACACGCGAGTACTTTCAATACATTTTTCTGATCGCGAGGACGGAACTACAGATGACCTAATGGATTTCGAACTCTTCTCATCATGTTGCGCTGTTTGCTTTAAAAGCAAAGATGATGCAAAAGAACCATTGGAGGTGTTTGATAAATCTTTGTCATTTGAAACTCCATTAACTACTGGACTGCCCACGGGAGTCGATCTAGCAGGAGTTTTCTGAATCGGAGCCACCTGCTTCAGAGAACCTTTTGCCTCCAGAATGGAGTCCGGTCTACGAGGTGTTAGCCCGGCGGGCTTTGCCTTAGGCACAGGTTTGTATCCTGTGGGTGTGAGAGGCTTGCCAGATGCCAACGGCATAGGTTTGCTGCGAGTCATCTTGCTCTGACTATTGTTTGACTCGAAAACTGACTTTATAGTCTGTAGCTTAATCGGTAGCTTCAGTTCATCGACATTTGGACAAGGATCCGCCTTCCTTTCGGCGGGCTTAGGGCTGGAAGACTCTATAATTATGATGTCCTCACGCGTATAGGACGATAAAGGGTCACCAGCTGATTTGCTTTTAGGAATTGACGAGCCGACAGCAGGGGTGGGTTGGGTAGGAATTTCCCGGCGTGAAGCACTCAAGCAATCTACGGATCGAGCTCTCTTCATGGCTTCTCTCTTGGCAGATTGGTTGTATGTTCTACCTCTGGGAGCTGTGGCCAATCCTGTGTCATTGTCTTCAGCATCCAAAAGGTCCTCGAGGGAACTGAATTTTCTCAAAGCCGGACGACTCTTGTTCTCCCTCATGGCGAGACTCATGTACCGATTCTTGAGTTTGGACACGATACCAGGTCCATACTGCAAATCTTCTTCTCCGTTACTCAGAGATCCATTGTCATCTCCACAGTCACCGTAACTACCATCGTGAAACACTTTGTGGTGCATTTTCCCACCACCTTTAGTGTACGAAGTACCACTCATATACCCATCAACACTTTCAGGAAACTTAGAGCTTGCGGAAGACGAGCACACCCCTTCTCTCACACTGCCACTCTCCAAACTGACGGTAGACTGCGCCGAGTACTGAAGGATTCCGTGTCCGCTCACTGAACGAACCGTCAATTGCCTGTTCGGGCCCTTTACAGAACCGTAGTAAGGTCCGCCACAAGTTTCCACCAGCTGTTGTGAGGCGGCTTCGTCATGGCGACCCATTGTACCAAGTTGAGCTTCATTTGTGCTCGGTGTAGCGCACTGGCTAGACGTCGGTGACACGGCTGCAGCTTCTGCTACTGCGCGGGCATTGGCCCGTTTCCGCAAAATGAGCTCCCTCTTCCATGGTGGAAATTTGTTAAGCATAGAATCGCTATAAGTAACAACACTGTGCATCACGTAGAAGTGCTACAAATTACACTATTTATCCACTGTACTCTCTGAAAAGACGACTATAGTATATGTTTAGGCAGACTAGAGGTTAAATGCTGTACAATTTAACTTAGAAACCACCGCATCTGTGAAAGCAACACCAAATCGGTTTGTTTAAAAACGAGGAATCAGTGAATAACTTTCAACATGAAGCACTATTGGCGGATCATTTGCTTTGTAGTTATTCCTGTTATCCAGTGAACACGCACACTTGTTTACGTAGGCACCGCCCCAATGCAACTGCTCGTCCTGAATTTGATCTACCTGACCAGCCAGCGTATATTTCAGCGTGTCGCAAATCCCACGAGCACAACACAATCCCTGATAAGATCAGATAAATAGAGATAAGAGTTACATATTTAAAACTACCTCCTGATAGCGATCTACAGGTTTATGTCGTTCTGTCTTTTTAAGCGAGTCGAGCAGCACCTTCCAGGGAAGATGGCGGCAGGATTTGAGACAAAACGCGAGCTTAGAGGAGACAAATATTTCCCGGGCCGACTCAGAATTCCAGAGATTTTCCAGAGCGATAAGTGGTCGAGTTCTTTGTTGGCGGACGCGTTCTTTTCCGCTAACTACTTCTTGCAAGTAGCAAGAACATCACGAAGACGCATATTAATCTGAAAGTAAGAGTGAACTTCAAATAATAATCACCATGTCATATGATCAAACATTTCAGATATGAGCTTAAGTTTTTAGCAAATTTTCAGCCTGTAGGTGGTAATTTACAAAATAATGTTATACACTGAACACATTCAAGTTGAAACTCACAAAATAAGTATACTAACTAACTCCATGTAAAATCTAAATAGATATACACGTAGCCTCTATATGAACACCTGAACGAATATTACCACCGGTTTATACGAGAAAAAGTGTGTTTTTGTAAAAAACATAAAGTACTATAACTTGTTGTGATACACACTTTGCCCATTAGATTTTGAAACAAGCAATAAAACAGTGCATTTATTCAGTTGAACATAAATTGAAAATAAAGGTATGTAGCATACAGCCTACCAAACATGACTTGTACTTTGGGTACGAGATCATTTATGTGAATCATAACATATTAAAGTTTCCAATGACGTTTTAAACGTAGAGCTTAAGGTATACTCTTAAGTTTTACTCTATACTCTTGAACAGTAAAGGAAAGAGCGTTACACAAGAAGATGAAGAATTTCACGCCTAATTTTGATATTAGGGGGTCATTTGAATTCAAACGTTTTTCAACGTTAAATAACCAGAATCACCCAAAACTTGAAACTATAGTCTTGGCGATCTTGAACTTGTTGTTACGATAGGAAAAAAAGCAAGTTCTATGCACTGAGAGTTTGGTGAGAAAAACTCAAAACTTTAGTTTCTTAACACTCAACAAGGTAGTCCAAAATTCGGGCGCACGCTTTGAGGTGTGTTGCTGCACCAGACCATATCGATCTACTGGACGAATACGCCGTATGAGAGCCTAGCGCGCTCTTCTCTGCTCTCACTCACAAGTTACTGGTCGGACAAACGGGCCCGGTAGCTGGAGGGAGGTAACGGCAGTGTACGCACGCACGCACGTAGGTGTACACACGCCGTCTGTGTACTGCAGCTCTCTTTTTTATTAACTCATCCCCCTCCTCCCTTCCCCTCATCCCAAAACGGTTATGTAGAACAAACAGGAGGCAACAGATGTTGTCATTTCAGCAGGGTACATGAAGGAGAGAAAGAAGATTTCGTTTCGTGTAATTGGGTTTGGTCTGATTTCACTGCCTAGGCATGAAATAAATCGAGTGGAGTGTATGCTAAAAGGTGAGCTTTTACGTATTTTTCCAGCTCATATTCCATGAACACAATTCAGAGGAGAAACTGACTAATGAAAGTGTTATTCATTCCAGGTTACCCTCATCAAAAGCGTCTCGTTGCCATGGCAACCCTTGTCTGGCGGTGACAACGTAAAGGCATAATGCAAAATTTGAGAGGGAAATCAAATAGTTGTTAGGAAAAGGAAAACTAAGTAACTTTGCAGCTCAAGCTTCGTATAAGTGTATCAATATTTTAAAAAAAGTTTTTTCAAAATTTTGTAAATTCTCATGGACCATCTTGCGAGAAATAATTTCGTTAAAAAAATAAGTTCCCTAATAAAGGGGAACCAGATACACAGTATTTTCAGATATGTCAACATTAACTTTTAAGCTCAAATTCTAGAGAATTGTATGCCGCAATTTATGCCGAGTTCTTTTCCGTAGCTGTCATAATTGATTAGGCCGTAAAGACCGATGAAGCCTTTTACGTTTTGTATATGAATTAATCATTACCACTGTTTATCATTGCATTTGAATTCATCATTGCTGCTGTTACTCATCAAGTTTCATCAGAATATTTAAGTTACGCCAGAATTGCCGAACGGACTTATTAAGCTAAATGAACGCCATCTCAGGCATCCCTGTGAGTGTCCGTTAGAAGTTAGGGAGCTTAGATGTGGCCGCAAACAGTAGGTAAAAGCCCCGGCAACTCGTACAATTTATTTCGCATTATTCAATGAAGTAATTCACGTGAGCAGTGCTTAAATCCCAATCTAATTTATTCTGCTTCCTTTCTTTCCGATCGTATATTCTGAAAAGGATGGCACTAAAGATACAACTCAAATTTTGTACGTGCATCGTACGTTGGAATTAATATTGGTTATTCAAGAATCCATGATAAATGTGAACTTCAAAGGCCATTTGAAGATTAATTAATATCACAAACACATGTATTTAAAACAACCGGAACATTCACTAACTTACACATTTCTAACGTTGCAAGCATGCATGAAATCCTGACCTGAATGAAGTTAATATCAAAATTGAAATTGAAACTCACACTTGGTCAATTAATTTGGGAGACCAATTAATTTATTTCTAACAATGTTGTACCGACTTGAATGCCCCTGGCTGCTGAGGAGAGGCGACATCACACAACTGTTGACTGTAATGAGAACCCAGAGCATGCGATCCAACGCCCAGAGCATGCGATCCAACACCCAGAGCATGCGATCCAACGCCCAGAGCATGCGATCCAACACCCAGAGCATGCGATCCAACGCCCAGAGCATGCGATCCAACACCCAGAGCATGCGATCCAACGCCCAGAGCATGCGATCCAACACCCAGAGCATGCGATCCAACACCCAGAACATGCGATCCAACACCCATTGCGGTGCTGGAGAGATGAGCTACAGCTGGAAAGCGAAGATGTGAATGTGTGAGTGTTGAGAGCCCTTCACACGATCAGTCAATGCCTGAAGACAGTGCCGACAGACACATAAATTTGGACATCGAATCTTAACATTGCTCTCTCTTATGGAGTTAGGCCGGAAATTCAAGGGACTCCACAGTCCCTTGACTTCCATAATAGAGAGCAAAGTTAAAATTCCATGCCCATATTTGAGTGTCTACCGACACTGTCTTCAGACACTGACTGATCGTGTGAAGAGCCCTTTAGCGACGGTAAATCAATGAGTGGGCCAGACGAATCCCCCTATGTACGTTGTACGTTTTTTTTTCCTGAAATTTAAGCGTTATTTTCGAAGTCCCCTTATTTTGAATAGCAACAGAAAATGCCCGTTGTTTCTATGAAACTTTGCTAGTGAAGTGTGCTTGTGCAGGTGCATTAATGGTTTATTGAACGGAGGCAAATTTAAAAATTCAAGAACCCTATACTACAGAAGCAAAGTTCTAGTACTAGAAATATGTTTTATCACTTGTTTACTTACCAAGAAAGTGGAAACTGTGATTTTTACCAGGGAACCTAACTGAAGGTAAACTTTGATATCAACAATACTCCAAGTTTCGTAGTACAAACGTTGTCTTTGAGGCATGATAAAAATATAGATACCGCAGTATCTTTGCCTCATCGTGAAATGACCCTGGTGCTGACTATGTTAATCATCTAATTATTACATCTTTTAAAAGATTTTTCCTCCTGCCTAAAGATACTAAGACGATCATTGGTGAACCTATTTAAAACTATTCAAGAATAAAACTATTCTCGGATTGTTTAAAAAATATTAATGTTCGTCTTAGTATCTGAAGGAAGTTCTAAAAATATTTTAAATTGAACTGTAAAATCAATTCTGACACACAAACAATTTATATTACATCTTTACGAACAGTGACTTTTTTGGAGAAAAACAGAAAATCCCGAAAAGCGCACGGAACGCTGAGCAGCGGAGGGTGGCGACGGCTTGGCGTTCCAACCCGCGTAGCCCTGCACAGACAGTGGCTCCCTCACGGGCTGACCTCTGCTTTTGTACTGGGTACAGTGATACGTGATGGCCGCGATACATAACCTCACAAGATTGTGGATGCTGAAAAAATTATAAATCTGGCGTAAGTGCAAAACACGTGCGGATTAACTAGAAATATAGAGTGGAACAATGTTTATCATGAATTAAATGATTAAATCGCTCGTTTAAAGTGGTTTTGATTTTATCACCCAATTTGTCCAGGGCCCTTGACGGTAGAACTCTATACAGGAAATAGGTCTTAAGAGCTCATGGCCTGTCCGTACACGGCGCATGCGTCGCGTTGCGGTCTAATTGCAGTGCTTGTGATTGGCAGATAACGTCTGACAAACGTTTAGCCTCAGGCTACTTTCATTCTTAGGAATGGAAGCTACTTTATCTCTACCTCTGCAAAAAAAATTGTGAAGGAAACTCGTTTGATCAGATTTTACATGTATGTGAGAACCACTTCAAAACGAGTTCACTTTCCACAGGCGACTTAATTAATACCTACGGAGAAATTATCGATAAACGATCTAATAGCCTCTAATAACTAGTATAAGTACATTACCGTGGAGGCATTAAGTAGGAAAATTATTCACAGCTGTTACTTTAGGCCTTAAGGCTTCACAAGAATTCGAACACGTAATGAGCACCGAACAGACCACAGATTGAAATTTTCAATTCCATTTCCAGTGCTGCTGTGTTGACTCAAGACTTAGGCCGCTACAGGATCGGCCGCAAAGCCCCGAACCCTCTCTTTGAATGTCAATGGCTTAGCAAAGAATGGGCAGTTTGTTTTAGTTTGCATTGATCAATTCATAATATTTTCAGAAATGCTAGGAGAGGGTAGAAAAATATTGCTCCTGGACCAAACTCGATAACTTAGTAATTAG
>VOMN01062415.1:0-26331 GCA_014899125.1 Orchestia grillus
CATTCCCTTTCCCTAGTGCTTCGGTTATCTTCCTTTGGTGTTCGAGAAGTTGTGTGTATACCTATAATATATGTGTAATCAGAATGACAACAGATACTTGCTGCATCAGTTTATTATTTATTTAGCCTTTACTGGGATTGTTGAAACGACATAAGGTAGATCATGGCAAAATGTCCTGTGAACCAATACACGGGCTGGGAAAATGTTTCTTTTATAGCCATTTGATGAAGTGAAACATGTTTCTCTAATGGATATGAAATTAAAACAATTCAAAAAGTGCATTACCTTATCTCACTAGTTGTTGTGGAACCCTTAGGGACTTTTTGCGGAGTTTTAGAGTTCCGGGAACTCTGTTTGAGAAGCGCTGCTCTAAAATAACTAAACACCGGAGACGTGAGTCATGCAGCCCTCGCACGCTAGTCAGCCGTTACAGGTTACGCCCTGCGTATCCAGTAACGTTCAAAATTTACTTGTTCGTTGTCTTTCACAGGACGAACGTAAAGAAAAGGTGTATTTTCATGTCGGTAAATCAGATGCTGCTCGGAAATTTGCTGTATTTACTCATATCGCCTAAAAAGTCATCTAAAATGCCCAAACTGAAGAAGTTTTAAAACTCAATTTCATAGCATAGAAATGTCACTTCGGCACTTTAACCATATTTAAGTGATGCTTAACTTTAAAGTTAAAATGATGGTATGCGAAAATAGGAAGGTTCTTGTTTGTATAATTTCCAGAAGGATCAGATGTTATACTTAACAAATTTTTTTTTTTTCAGACAACGGAAAGTACGTCCCTGTGAAGACAATCGACTTGTCTTGGACTCGAAATTCACACTCAGAAATGTCAACTATCCGGTCATTCTCGTCTGGATTTGGATTCTCTTCCAATAGTGAAGCGTTAGGCGTCAGTGCTGGTGACACGACGGTTACTATGGACACAAGAACGCACGATTTAACGAAAAATCAAGTTAATATTCAGCAAAGTATGGCAATCCATTCAGACAAATCGACTCATTCCCAACTGGAGGCTCATCGAGCGGAACTTGACTTCTACAAGGACAACTTCCGACTTGAGAAAGGTAATGCGGTCACCGAAGTTTTTCAAACTTGCAAAAATGGTACATAAGCTATTCGAGGTGCTGATATTAAGAGCAGGCTTCGCAAAACTCAAAATCTTGACAGGGATTCTTTGACAAACAATGCAAGAATAACTGCTTCTGGAGACTATGAGGGAGCTGTTTTTTATCTTCCAATAGGTGTTGGTGCAAGTGCTTCTCAAGAGGTCCGCAGCAGCAGTGGTCCTCAAGAAGCTAGCAACATCACCAGCGCCGGTGTTGGCGTGCTCGAGCGGACTCGGAACGAAGGCGTTCTCATGATCCGCGGTGCAACGCGTTCCGCTTCCGGACGTTACCTTTGCGAGGCCGTCAACGGTGTCGGGGCAGACATCAGCAAGCTCGTCACTGTGTACGTCAACGGTAGGTCCTGCTGCTGAGGTAGTAACACTGTTTGTATGAACCGTACGAATCAAAGTTGACTTGTGTTTCGTTTTAGCATCATAGAGGTTCAGTATTTCCCATCTTCTCTCTACTTCGCAGAGGCAATTCATGGAAGGATCTGATTCTCATCACGGGTCGTCATTGCAGTTTCTTTATTCTTTTCTATTGCAGTTTTTTCCTTATACTTCCTGTCAATTCTTCCAGGTACATTCACAATTGAGTGACTCAGGTGCAACAACCTCACTACTAAACCTTTACTAACTGGAGCAGCAAATTGAATAAATCCTTTAATAACCCCCCCCCNCGGCTTGCACGAAGTACGAGGATGTGACTAACCCTTGCAGGTGGATTGCTACACACAACGAAGCGCTGCACATGTTGTGATCAACTTATTACTTCGACCATTACTCGCCATACCTCGTGAAATAATTTCTCAGTCTCATTTAATATAATTATATTGTTACCTTGGTAGCTTCACGGCACATTAAATTTACGGCTGAATTAAATACTTTTATGTCGCGTTTGTATTCCTAACTTAATTCATTTCTGGATTTCGTCTGTCACGGAAGCTAAAACTTATTTTATCATTGCAGAACCCCCGTGGTTCCCTCCCCAGCAGCAGGAGGTGGAGGGGGTGGTGGGGAACACCATTACCCTCACGTGCCGAGCTCGTGGCGATCCGCCCCCCACTCTCACGTGGTTGCCCCGTTACATCAGCTCGGACCCAAGGTGACCTGAAATTTCAGCATCACACTCGAGCCCTCATTCCGTTGTCTACATACCCTTTGTTGCTGCCCGGTCTAACGTTTTCGCCACCCTGTCGATAGTCAAATATCCGGTGGGGATATTTACGCTTGGGCGGCCTAATTTATGAATAATTATAGATAAGCGGCCTAATTTATGAATAATTATAGATGCACCAGCATAATATTAGACTGGGTGTACGTGTTGAGGCTGCGTCAGTTATGTCATATGCCTTGCACGCAATGTTTGCCCTGATTTGGAGTATAAGTGTTACTTGGAATAAAAGTGTCACTTGAAGTAAAATTGTTGTCACCTGAACACTATACGACGGGCGAATTTCTTGAGTTATCACTTTGCATGTCCTTTGAATGACAAATATATCGCGGATGTTGAAACCACCATGGGGAAACACATTCCTGAACCTGAAGCCCCGCTGTAGAGGCAGTCACGCTCCACCGTTCTCAGGTACCAGACGCAACGCGTGTCCAACTCGTCTGCCTCGGAGCAGGAGACGAAGCTCGTCGTGCGTGACGCCGCTGCTGCTGACTCTGCCGTCGTCCGCTGCGAGGCCTCCAACTTGCACGGCGTGAGGGCGGCCGACTTTGTCCTCAGGGTGCTCGGTGAGGGGAGAAGTGGGGCTGGTATTGTCTAGTCTCTAGGTTCGTTTTGGCTACCTCTGACCTGGTGAGGTGCTTTTTCCTGGTCAGTCAGTGGGGTGTTTTTTGATATTGGACAATGTGGGTGGGAAATCGATGTCATGTTGAATCGTAAATTGCTGAAAGATGATTTTCAAACATCTTCATGACAAGTGCCTTTTTTTCAGTTAGGTTAATCTGCAGGGCGAGTATATGACACTCCACCCTCCCCTCCATTCCCTTAATTAACACAGCGAGCTCTAAAATGTATTCAAAGCTGCCAAAGTTCCCTTCAGAACGAAGTGTGTGAGATTTTTCTACATCTGTAGACAACTTCAGTGACTCCGTGGCAGTTAGTGCTCAATGACACCGTTTAAATGCAACGCCCTAACACTTCCAGAGTAGATTACTCGCCACTCGAAGCATCGTGAATCTACTTTCGTGCTAATCATCATCATCATATAACGTGTATTGCGGACATCTCCAATCGTGTAGAAAGTTCATCGAGAGAAAAAAGTCTGCGCAACTCAGAATGAATGTGCCACGTGACTCGCCCTAATCAGTCCACTTAACTCTGTGCAGAGCAAATTTTCAAAAATTATTCTTTGTCACGACGGTTGTAGGACTATATCATTTTTAAAAATGTATCAGGAACTCTACATTGCGCAGTAGAGGATTGAGCAGCCTCTACCACTGGTTGTTTTCCAAGCATTGCTTCCTTCAATGGTATTCCCCTCAATTCCTGCTCTATGTTGGTATTCCCCTCAATTCCTGCTCTATGTTGGTATTCCCCTCAGTTCCTGCTCTATGTTGGTATTCCCCTCAATTCCTGCTCTATGTTGGTATTCCCTTCTATTCCTGCTCTATGATGTTTCGCATATGAATTCCGCAGCAATAACTTCACATGTCACAGTTTGAGGCGGCAGTTTCTTCGAAGAAGGTTCATCAAGTTTAATTAAATAGGGTACATTAATTAAGTTTCTTTACAGAGGGTATATCTCCTTAAAAAAATTGTTAATTTAATGAAGGACTCATAACGCTCTCATAGTCGCAGGTTTTCATTACAAATCACTTCTACCGTTTTCTTTTTGACCATTTTTATTTATGTGTTCTTCTTTTGCTTCACATTCATAGACTTAGTTTTCATACTTGCTTTCGGACTGTCAAATTTTATTATTTTAATTCTCATCAGCTTCACATTCACTGTAGTGATTTTCATCACCTTAATTTACCTCATTGGAATTTTCATCTTCTATTTTTCCTTTTCTTTTTGATCTTCCTTTCCGATCGCAGAATCCTTTTAACTTGCCGGTTTTTCTTGGCTTGTACGTGTAGCATACATGGCTTTATGACTATAGGACGTGGCTCCCGGTTTGATGGAGTCCGTTTGGCCTCGATGGTTAAGTGGTGCTGCCCTCTGGTCGCCGCAGGCCAGCGCCGTACTTGTTTTGGTTACCTTCCCATCTCTGCAGGCCAGCGTTGTACTTGTCGTGGTGGCCTTCCCATCGCAGAAGGCCAGCGCTGTACTTGTTTTGGTTGCCTTCCCGTCGCTGCAGGTCAGCGTTGTACTTGTCTTTGTGGCCTTCCCATCGCCGCAGGCCAGCGTTGTACTTGTCTTGGCTGCCTTCCCATCGCTGCAGGCCAGCGTTGTACTTGTCTTGGCTGCCTTCCCATCGCCGCAGGCCAGCGCTGTCCCCAACTAACTGACCCTTTGTTCCCCAGATGTGCCGCCTCCCCCTCGGGGGATCCGAGTTGTGGAGAAGGACTCTCGCTCTGTATCGCTCAAGTGGGAGCCTGTCATCTCCCCCAACTCCTCCCTCTCCTCCTCAGCAACCTCCAACACCACTTACGTCATCACCTACGCTACCAACGATGGTGATCACTCAGACCGAATAGAATTCTAACATTAGAATTATCTGAATAGAATCTTCGATCAGATTTAAATAGGAAAGGAGCGTTTATTTTTACTAAAGTAAAATTCCATCGGCAGTGGAAGTTTGACTCCAATTTATTTAGGCATGTGCTTCATAAGACAGTTGCGATACCCGGGTATCGAGACCGGAAAAAGCGCTGTGCATATTTGTTGCAATGATTCAGATAAAAGTTCCGATACATAAAATATGGCATTTGTTACGTCATAAGCTCTTTGCAAGGGATAGACCTTGATTCGGTATTTATTGAAATTTATTCTTTGTTTTGCACAGCCTCGTCACAAATTTCATAGGCGAGCAATGAGCTGAAGTACCGAAAAGATTGCGGTAACCGTGATTTCTCATGCGCTTTTGAGATTGAGCGAACACATGGTTCTGACCCTATGGTCTGGCTATTCTTTTGTTAACTTTCATTGAGGCAAGTGTAGTGACATAAGCAGGTCTTGGTTTTTTTGATCTTTCAACATAGACCTTTATGTATGTCTCCAGTGCAATGAGTGCTTAATTCCAGTGATTGATTATATTTGACCATCGGCGCTTGTGACGTTGAGGCGCTATGTCACTTCAAAGAATGAACTGTCCTTTGTGAAGTTATATAGCGCGTTGAACAGCCGCGAAATATGTACGTAGGAAGAGTACAAATGCTTTGAGCCTTACATTTCGTGCACTTTCTACAGCTTATATAACGAGACCTTAACGGATGTATTAAATCGTAGAGTAATTCCGAACACCATATGGTATCTTTATTCATGTAAAAATTTGATATGCCATCAAAATTATATGGTGATTAGTGTTAACCCACTGGACTTACATAGCACAGTGTTACTTTCCGGATACAGTTCATAATGACCTCCATGTTTCAGGGAAGATATGAAGGTTATTCAATTTAAAATTCAATTTGTTGATTGAAGGTGAAGGATTTATTAAACAGAATAATCGTTCTTGCGTAGCTCTTAGTGTGAATTCATCAGGATAGCTGTGAGCAATTAAGTTTAACGCTGTTTTGAAGCTAACATGAACTAGTAGCTCATAATTTCAACGGCCAGACAAGCCAAGTTGTTTCCCTGGTCTTCTTTGGTTAGAAAAATTTGTTCCTATTGATCTAGTTGGTCGGAGACAGATCTTGCGCGCCTACTTTAGACCCGCCTAGCCTAGATTAGGACTTCTTCCTCATATTCAAAGTTTCCAATGTTAGTTGTTTGTATACTTGTGGTTTTGTCGTACCGTTTGCTTAATATCGTACATTCTACAGAAGTTACGGCCAACTCTTCGCACAAATTTTAATACTTTTGTGCTTATTTTTTCCCGTACGTTTTTCCAAAAAATCGCTAAAGAGGACCTGTAAATATAACTGATCAAGAATTACCCCATATGTTACGGGCGATGTAGCAGCTTACATCACCATTGCATCTCAAAAAATATAAACACGAAGCGTTTCCTTTACTGCACCCCATGCGGACAGCAGGCCTCACGAACGAAACTGAGTCTACGACCGCCAGCGTGAGGCTGACAGGCCTGCAGCCCTCCACTCGTTACGCTGTGTACGTGGCAGCTGTGAACACCGTGGGGGCCAGTACAGGAGCGGGGCCTGTGTACGTCACCACGGGCAGGGAGGCACCCGGACCACCTCTCCATCTCAAGGTGAAGAGCAAGGGTCTGTCTGTTCACCGTAAGTAGCGCTCAGAACTATCTAGTCACCCTAAGGTAAGGAGGAATATGAATGGTACGTGTATGTCCCACCGGACAATAGAGATCCGAAACTTTGCGTATAGAAATGGGGCACATCTACGTCTCTTTGCCCCTCGAGACTCAAGTTCAGCAGTCGATGTTCATCTCATGAGCATCAATTACCCTTAACTTCCAGCCACGTGCGGAAAGGAGAAGTAGAAAAGGTCATTTACATTACCACAAAAAGTAATCTCACTCGATACTTTGCAGAAAGAACCGAGGTCCTTACGTTATGGAGAGTTTTTATAGTTGGGTAGGTTTTGATTTGCATCTTTTCATCCTTCTTCTCTGCATTAGATACCTATGTGTCTTTTCTGTAACCCTGGTGAGAGTATCGTCTTCTCAGAGATATTTCCTTTCATTTCATGATGCTGCAAAATTTTCGTTATACTTCTGCATCTTTAGCACTATACGTTCTGACTGCTTAGCAAATAAGTAGAGACAAAAGTGATCTTATTTCGGGGGCATGTTTCGCGTGCAGGAATTAAGTTTGAGGCGTCAATAACAGGGTGGAAAAGTCATGATATGGACAGGCATCACGAAAGATAGACTTGTTGGTTTCATCAGGGTAACCGAAAGAGTTTACCAGCACTACTAAGAGAATATATGGACAGAACGGTCCAGAGTCTCAGATTTGAGTGTCGCCGTAACTTGAGTTTTTTCAAAGGGAATGAGATTTGAGCGATTTGACTTTCCGCGAGCAAGAAAGAAACGTTTTGTGAAACTAATAAATAAAATTTGAAGCAATTAGAGTACTTATTAAGCTTTTTAAATCGTTCGTTCCGCTTATCACCGACACCAATTCAAAAATATTTTGAATTAGATTTTTTGATATTCTGAGTTATGTTTTCCCAAGCACATTTGGAAAACGTTAATATAAAATCATTTGAAGATCAAATCAGTAAGTGGATCTCTTGATTTCTCTCACTCGCTCCCTGAATTTTCCACGTTTACCAAGTTATCATTGAAATCTTACTCTCAAGTTCATGAGATTCGACAGAGTTGTAGTGAAGGCTTACTTATATAACTGACACATATTACACAATCACCAGAAATTTACTTCTTTAATTGTGACCTATGTAACAGCTATTACGCGCACTGTTACTGACATGTACACGTCCTATCAAGTCACCGTATCCCCCCTGGATGAGTTGAACAAACAGTTCACCGAAGCACCTGGTGCTGTAACGGCTGACATGTCGACGAAGCGGAAAGCAGTCAATGTAAAAGTTACCAGACCGCTCCTCCAATTCCCAAGCCTGCCATATTTTACGAGTTCACACTTGGTCATCGGAAGTTATCGGTGACAACGTGGGTTGCACAAGTGTGTAGATCACAACGGACCTTATGTGGAAAGATAATTATGTAGTTCTGAAAAAATAAACTTCTCAAGCTATTTGTGAAAAAAAAAATTAAACTGCCCTACGTGTTTTACACGTGTTCCATGGAATAAAATAGAATATGACAACAGAAACCAGCCAAGTAGTCTTTTCTTCTGTTTGTACCCAAGTCCCATGCCGTACCGATTTACAGTTATTATGAACAAATTATTACGTGTGTGTGGTGGAAGTTGAGCTTATGTTTCTCACGCCTCCAGGCCGAGAGCGTGTCGGCCCGCAGCGCTACCTTGAGCTGGATGCCGCCCGCCGCCACCCACGGCCCCCTCCACCACTACAGGGTCCGCTACGGCCTCTTCAAGTAACTCCTGCTCCCTTTAACCGGCACTCTAGGGCCAGTTCGTTCGTGCTTCATGGGCCAGTGTTTTGTGTTCTAAATATTTCGAGTTGCCCCGCATTCTCTAGGTCATGTTTTGTGCGCAACACGTCTCTTGCGATGTAGTATGTCTGGCGTGCAGTTAGTGAAGCGTGCTCCACCGTGTGCGCCCTGGCTAGTAATTGTATTCGATTGTTTTTTATTGCATTATATAACATTGAATATCTTATGTCCAGCTTTTGCACTTTATTATATTGTATGTACGAGGGGCAGCCAAAAAGTTCTAAAAAAAGCACTACAATTTCCATGTGTGCCAAATTTTACCCCATGTATTCTACAAAGATAACATTCATCGGTAGAAACATAGGTTGCAAAAGTAATGGCAGATCTTTTGTGGAAAATAATTACGTCATTTTGGAAAAATACTTTTTAGAGAATTTGTCTTGATCTTTTTAGACTATTCGTCTGGGAAATTTAAAAGGCATTTGTCTGTGAAATTCTTGATTGTTTGTTAGTGAATTTTTTCGACCAGTTGCTTGAGAAATTTTTAGACTATTTGTCGGAGAACTTTTGGCCGCCCCGTCGCATAGCATTGCCCTGCACGTCTTGCGAGCAGTCAGAGCGCCGACCACGGGGCGCTGCTGGTGAGCCTGAGTGCGGGCCCCCCCTGCAGCACGCGTGACGTCATCCACGTCCACATTGGGGACAGCAGCAGCTTCTGTCAGGCGCGCCTCTCACCACGTGAGTTATGCCCCACGTGAGACGTGTCCCACATGAGCTGTGCCCCACGTGAGCTATGCCCCACGTGAGCTGTGCCCCACGTGAGCTGTGCCCCACGTGAGCTGTGCCCCACATGAGCTGTGCCCCACATGAGCTGTGTCCCACGTAGGTTGTGATCCATGTACGGCCATCCCTCATGTTCCACGTACGGCCATCGCGCGCGCCCCTCCAGCTTTCATGACGCTGGCAGTTAAACATTGCTCAAGTGAGCGAGCTTTCTCGTCAGGGACTCAGCAGCGCCAGCTGTAGCGTGCTCGCCTCCAGTTCAGGAGGCCCCGTATTCCGTTCCTTGAATGCTTCTCTCGTCAGAGAAAGACTGAACCTGGCATTCCTAAGAGGGACTGCGGGCTGGAGAGCTTGCATATGGTCGATGACAGGAACCTGCTCTCAAGTAGTTCAGGAAACTTGACATGTGCCCGTAAAACTCTTGCGGGTAATTCCAGCAGATGATTCTGCAGAGTGAGCATGAGCCCTACTTTAATGATCTAAATAAAGAACATCAAGATAGGTATTTCAGTGGTCCTAATTTTTCCTGAACAGGCTTGATTTTCCATTTCATTGCCGTTTCCATGTAATTGGTTTTATCTGATAATTCGTATCTGACCTCAAGCCTAGAGATTCTTGCATTGTTTAAGTGTTTCTGAGGAAAGAGTTTTTTATTGGGAACCTTATTCGGCGTAAATATTGACAAGCGAAAACAGCGTCGAGAGACTTCTTTTGTTCTGAATGATAGTCGTCTTGTAATGTTTTAGCACGACTGTCCACCGTTAACTACAAAAACAACAATTACGGTTCTTCAATTTTTTTCATTTTCCATCAAAAGATATATTAGTACTTGGGAATTAGGCTGAACAAGTGATGAAGTCATTCTAATAAGTCTACATCTTGACTTGCAAGCACCACAGCAGAGTATGGTCTAGCAGTAACGGCCTCCCTAACCCCGGTGTGTGCACACCCACAGCCAGAGGTGACCGCACGGCCGGCGGCCCCGTCATGCTGTCCGTGCTGTCAGCCAGCGCAGACCGCCGCACGAGGGTCGTGATGTCCAACCTGGAGCCGGCGACACGGTACACAGTGGCTGTGAGCGCTGCCAACTCCTATGGGCGAGGTCCTGCGTCTGCGCCTCTCAACTTCTCCACGCTGGAGAGCAGTAGGTCCCGCATGCTTGTCTCAATTATTTATGCGGTCAACGCATGGGTCTGAGTCCTTTACGCCGTGCTTTCATCTCGAGTCCTCTTGAGTCTGCTCTGGCATGCCACGTTATGAATAAAAGCCGTAAATTGTGTACGGTTGTGGGGGAAGGGTTCTAGACTTATGAAACTGATTAAAGTCTGATCGGCCAATTCATTTTTCACGCTTTCTGAAATTTTGAGAATTCGTAGGTTTATCTTTTCAGAAAACAACTACCAGAAGTACGAGAAGTAGCAAAGGGGATGTAATTCAAAATGCTACTTTGCGAAACGACTAGGTAAGTTATAAAAGTCTGAGATATTCACATAATGTGACGGGAGGGGATACCTCAAAAGACTGACTTTGGCGCATGCTGGATCGTATCAGTAATTTTGATTTCAGTACGCTGCATCAGCTGAAACTGCCTTGCATTGCTCACTTTCCGTGAGGCGAAAAAATACGCTGCAGTTGTACACACAAACTCTTCTCAGCCTGTCTGATCTCAGTATCTTACAACGGCGGGAACTCTGTCACATTGGTCACTTTATCGAGAGACAAAAGGATACGCTGTAGTTATGTAGACAGCCCTCTTGGCAGTCACTCTGAAGCCAGTACCTAGAAACAGCATGCACTGTCCCACGTTGCCCTCAGTGTTGCGGGGTGAGAAGATTTCCTGTAGTTGTGTAAACATTCGCACTTCTGCTCTTCATCAGCCCCCGAGGCCGCCCCTCGTCAACTGGAGTGTAGAGGCGTGACGTCCTCAACGCTGGTGGTGAGATGGCAACCTCCCCCAGAGAACACCACCAATGGCGTTGTGGTCAACTACAGGGTCGCCTACCAGAGGCTGCCGGAAGGCGGTGCGTGTGCCAAGTAGCACTGAGTTGGATGCGACAGTACAGGGACTTATTCGTATTTTCTAACATGCTGGTTGTTATTTCTTTCTGATAAAAATCTGAAGGGAATTAAATTGTTTTTGGCATGCCATGAGACTGGCGAGCTCCTCGAGGGATAAGTATGCTTCCTGAACTCTACTTCATGAAGGATGCTAAAAGTGCTGGCTCCCGACCGCGTACCGTAGACAACTAGCACTCTCTACCTACTTAATGTCAATTCATTATTGCCTGTTGCAGGAGTCAGCCGTGTGCTCTGTTATACGGCCTAAATTTTGTTTTTTCGCCTTCTCTGCCTTTCTCGTAAGGTTGGCCGGCTCACAGAGGAGCCTAGCTCTCATACGAGCGTTTTGATCTTTGTTTCTTTCCTTTTATTTCATCACTTTTCTTATCTCTTCGATATGCTAACCACCCTAGCTTTTTTGTCGGTTGTACATTGCAAGGAATTGTGCTAAATAGCCAATGCCAGTAGAATAAACATTCCCTTATTTTGTAAACCCTGAATTTGTTACAACTGTTTGCGTATCACTGAGCTGGCACTTGTTATGACACCTTTAGGGAATAGAGCGTTAACAAAAGCAAAATGGAATGCTCATCTCCGCACGTACAGAAAAACACTGATCCTCATTTTACCATTCGTTTTCTTGCAGGCAACGCCTCGTGCATCTGTCCAATGCTTGAAAAAAGTGCAGCGTCGAGCATTCATTCTGACCTTCGGAGTTGGAGTTTTGATCATTTCTCTGAGGACCTCAGCGAGAGCAGGTCAGCTAATAAATATCTCACAGTTTCGAGTCCACCCTAAAGGTACAAAATCGCAGCCTTTCTAAAGCTGGGCACTGTGTGTAGAGGCCCGTACACCCCCGTGTGTGTAGAGTGAAGGTCAACTTCGCTCCCACTGAGAGTTTATGGCACGTTGTTTACAAAGTTAAGTATCTCCTTGTTCTCTTTTTGTCTGTCAGAAGCGGAAAACTAGAATGCAAGTCATATTTTTTATGTTCCACGTGATATGTATTTCGGTTTAATATCTGTTCTTCTTGTGCATTTGGTGTAATATCTGTTAGCGTCATCTTTAACATCACGATTCTCTACTGCTTCATGAAATAAAAAACGAGTCTCATACACTGTTGAACTCTTGTAAACATGAAGGTAACTGTCTTATAAACATTGTTTATGTTTAATACGCTTAGGTAAGCAAAGGAAGGTTTAACTTCAGCTCGTAAGTATCATTCATTTCTCTGGGGAACAATTACGTTTTTCTAATGCACACATTATTTTTTTCAAGTTTTTGCAGTCAACGTTGTGGCTTTCAGTCAAGGCTGTTGGAAAGTTTCCTTTTCATTTCTGACCTTGCTCAGTTTCACTTCTTTGCGCCAAATTATTCCACTCTCGATTTTATTTTCAGCTCGAGCACGCGCAGCATCAACGCTGTATCAGAGGCCGGAGTGCTGGTGGTGTCAGAAGGGCTGTCAGCTCGGCTGGTCTCGCTGACACCCAGCGCGCGCTACAGGGTCAGCGTCGCTGCCGCCACGGCCCAAGGGACAGGAGTCGTCAGTGGATACGTCGTCTGCTCCACCCTGCATGATCGTGAGATAAAATTACATGCGTCCCTGTCTAATTTTTTTGCTGAATCATGGGATATAATTTCTATCATTCTGGTTACTCGGGTATTTCCATCGATTATTTTAGAAATTTATAGATCGAGTGGCAGTAAAGTTCGACTGGGATAGTGCTGGCATAAGCTTAAAGCGAGCTCCAGGAATATGTTGACAGTTTGTTTATTTCTCTTACGATGGTGAACTCTTACTGTTTTGAGATTAGCACTCGATGGTGCGCTCAGAAAATTACGCTACCCGAAAAGTTGTTCAGAGACGAAGGCAAGCTGAGAACATGCACTCAAATTCTATCGTATCTCCAAGTATGATAACTACTGAAATCATTCGTGATCAACGTCGAAATCTTGCCATTTTACAATAAGTATTGATTGTATTCGTAAGAGGATATTTTTAACCGTTTCCACTGCTAACAATGTGGCGTTATTTTAAGTAATGAATTTTCATGTTTTACGTGTATATAGTTAGAAACCAGAAAAGACGAGTACAAAGCACAATTCGACCATGAAAATAGTACACTTCAGTGTTCTACTTTCGCGCTAGTGGAGAAGTAAACCAAGGAATATTGTAGGAGTTCTAAATCAAATTTAGTGAAATGAAGTCTACGTTAAAAACTACCAGTATTTAACTACTTCGATGACTTGGTTTTGAAAGACTTGTGTTGAAAGACTTATGTTGAAAGGCTTGTGTTGAAAGACTTGTTGCATTGTGAGGAAGCAATGACCACACGTACTGAAAAGAAATGCAGGGCGACTTGCGACAGTTTTTGGGGATTGTCTCGTGTTCTACGGCTAGCTGTACTAACAAACTAATTCATTTGAACTTGCACTAAACTTTGATCAATTATGACCTACTCCTCGTTCCTGTCGCCATTTTCTGGTTCGTTCCTGTCACCATTTTCTGGCACGTTCCGGTTGGCATTTACTGTCTCGTTCCAGTTGCCATTTACTGTCTCCTTCCAGTTGCCATTTACTGTCTCGTTCCCGTTGCCATTTACTGTCTCGTTCCAGTTGCTATTTACTGTCTCGTTCCAGTTGCCATTTACTGGCTCGTTCCTGTTGCCATTTTCTGGCTCGTTCCTGTTGCCATTTTCTATTCTACTCGTACAGACAAAATATCCTCAAGTTGTAATGATACCAAATGACGTCAATATTATTCTCTATAATTAGAGCATTATTCATTAGACTTATCACTATTTTTTGTTTACCCTTTGACTCTCAATCTAAATTTGAAATTCGCTTTGAGAATTGTTTGATGATCCGATGGACAATTGTGGTAGGAGTTCACCTAAGCATTGTAGTAAAACGAGATCCTGAAAAGCAACGTACGCAGGCTCAAGGCCGAGATAGCGACCTCAAGCCCTCTCTACAACCTTCATTTGTAGGTAAAGGGGCTGCTATCAGCTGGTGCCCTTCCTTGACGACCATGGAGAAATTATTTCTGTGGTAAATGAGTAATTGGAGATTGCAAGTGCGGATATAACCTTTTCCCTATTTTATGAACTTTAACGGTTGATCTCAGACTCCAGCGACACCATAGCACATCATGTGATGTGCTCGATATTTACCCGTACCTTGCTCGTATGTATGTCCATTTGATCTTTGACACTTATAATCAATAAATTGTCAGCGAGGTGTAAAATTTATCAGCTTGGGCGAGCTGATCGAGTCAAACTTCACACAGCCAAGTCCATCCCTCACAGTCCACCAGAGCACGCGCTTGAGTGACACTCAAGTCTGTGTTTATAAATCGGTGACCGCCATGATTTGCTATGGTGACACAGGAGTCAGGTGAGGCTGTTGGCACTGGACGAGCTGTCAATCTAATAAACGTACTCCACTAAACACCCTTCTGCAGCCCCGGCTCCGCCATCGGAGGTGTCGGTGGTGCCGCTGGGGCGCCGGTCTGCGGGCGTGACGTGGAGGTCTGCCTCGGAGGCGGAGGCCACAGAGCCTCTGTACCAGGTGTCGTGGGTGGCTGCTGGAGGCCGCAGCCTACCTGCCAATGGGTCTCTAAACACGTCAGCCCATCACGCCGTCCTCACCGACTTGCCTGACGCTCCTATTAAGGTTGGATTTTTGCTGCTTTTGTTGTGAGCTCCAGTGGCGCCATTTGACTTTATTTTTGTCTTGGTTCTCTAGTCTAGAATAGGAATTATGAATTACTTTCGACAGAGTGAAATATGGAACGTTTTACCAATATCATTCCTCGAAAAAAATTTCTTATTTTGTTCCCGGGTTAGAATCATAATTTTTCATTTGTTTGTAATTAAACAAAATGAAAAACATAGCCTAGATGCTGGAAATTTATCAGCAGCATGCATGAGCAAATCACTGACATATTATATTTCTGGCATACATGACGACTAGAGGAGCTAGAGCACATCACTGACATATTTTATTTCTGTCATACATGACCACTAGAGGAGCTAGAGCACATCCCTGCCAGGCTATATTTCTGTGATACATGACGACTAGAGGAGCTAGAGCACATCCCTGCCAGGCTATATTTCTGTCATACATGACGACTAGAGGAGCTAGAGCACATCCTTGCCATGCCCCGGTCGCCTTAAAAACTGCTGCAGCTGTTCAGCCCATGACAGCGTGTGGTGCCGCATAACTCGACTGCACGAAATAAAATGGCTCTGAGAATTAAGAGCGCTTGGCTTTCTTAGTGTCATGGTTTATAGAAATACTTGTCCAGTTCATGCATAATTTTTTATATTTTTTCGTATCAAAGTGAGTAATATTATTTTGCTGGCAATAATTTATTGTGAAGGCGAGCTCCTTAATTTTACCAGAGTACTAAGTTGGAGCAATGCGTATTGATAGCAAGCTAGGGAGGGGGGGCAAAATGTGTTTAAGGTTTATAGATTGAAATTTGTTGAGCTACATAAATTACATACTTACATTGTACTAAAGATCAAGTAATACTTTTCTTAAGTCAATGTAAGTACGAAAAAGAGCTAAAAATAATTTATTTACCATGTGCCAATACGATTACATAATAGGTTTTTTTTACATTTTTACATCATCAAATAACGATCACTTCATCTCCTAACATATCTAATTTTTTATTCGATATATCAGCAAAGGCTTTAATTTGATTACAAAATACAATCAAATGACATATGCTACACAAAAAACACTCACTTGGCTAAAAGAGCTCTGTGATGGCGACTGATAGAATCAACACAATTACTCAAGTGCCTCAACAGGTCTGGGTGACGGCCTTCACGTCTGGAGAAGTTCTGCCGAGCCCCAAAGTGGACTTCACGGCTGCGCTGCTCGACGGTATGGACCCTAGCATTCTCTGTTAAATTAAACATTGTCCCTGCTGTTCGTGGTGCTCCTATGCGCGCTCGTTGTTGACTCCCTAGTAGGAACTCTGTGCAGTTCAGTTCCCGAGAGTTTGTACGGTACCTTTTGCCAACGCTAAGCGCCGGTCATTGCACAGCAGCTTCAGTTTAGTTCTGCGCAGTGCGTCCGGTGCATCTAGCCTATTCTGGTGTGTCACAGTCATGGCCGAATTGATTGAGACTGGGATGTTATTTTCATCCTGTATAAATTATTGATGCCTATATGAAGAAATGCGATCAATCAAATGAAGGATCAATGTCACAACCAAAAGCATGCTAAAAAATAAACATTTTCGATTACACGAAGTCCATATTCAGTGCTCTTGAAAAAACGAAACTAATATTTAGATTAACAATGAGTGATTACTACATTTAAAGGGGAGACCATAAATTTCGTACGTGAAAGAGACCTAAAAATAATACCCACAAACCCTAATATACCATAACAGGTTCACCGCCAAACCACAATCGTTGATGGACGTACCACCCTTGCCCTTAACAATATGTTAGGGCTCTAAAATACGGTGGTCGCAAGTGTTGTGGGCTTAATCAACAATATTAACATTTGTTCTGTCTAAAACACGGTTTTCATTCCCACAACGTTCATTAGTTGAAAAATTGGATGTTTTCGACAGGTGTTGTGACCTGTTCTATAGGATACACCTTGTGCTGTGCACACCTGACAAAAAATTGGAATGCAGCACTCCATCATCAGACCGCTCGCAGCGATTACATGTACGTTTGTTTAGAGGTGCACATCGTCACCTCCAGTCTCCCTTCTCTTAAAGTAGGAACTAATATTTCTGCCATTTCTGCACTATGTGCTTAGAGTTGAGGAAAAGGCTTTTTGAGAGTCGACAACACCTCGCCTTTTATTTCGTCAGCACCAGCTCCTTTGAAAGGCTAATGTAAATACAAACTTAACATCGAGACAATTATGCACTTTGGTTTCGCAAGAAACGTACTCTTTAAAAATTTTTCACAGTTTAAAAGTAAAAAATTTTGTTAGATAATTATTTTTGCTAGAATAATTTTGTAAAAGAATCGTTTCAGAATGAAATAAATTGCACGGCAAGGAGATTTAGAATAATTTATGCATAATCGCTACTATTGCAAAGATTTTAAACTTTAAAAATATATTGCTATCTAAACTTTTTATGGATACGTTATTATAAGCCAGATGAATGACATATCAGTAATGTTTTAGAACAAATTCGTAAGAAAATGTTTGCATTGATGGCCCATTCTAGTATTATAAGAATTTCACGACGTATCCCACCCCGCCACGCCTCATCACTTGTGTGAGCAGCCACTATTGCTCCTCAAGTCTGGTCGGTGGGGAGGACTGTACGGCTCCTGGCTGGGGAAGGTGTCGAGCTCCCCTGCCTCGTGTCGGGTGTACACAGCCCCACTCGGCGCTGGACTCACAACGGCCTCCCCGTTGGGGATGACGACCGGTCAGTCAAACTTACCCGTGCACTGAACCAAAGATTGACCTCACGTTCTTGAGCTGTCGTATAGCATTCCGGACTACAGTATGATTTGGTTTGATGTTCTTGAGCTGTCGTACAGTTTTCCGGACTACAGTATGATTTGGTTTGATGATCTTGAGCTGTCGAGCGGTATTTTAGAATTCTGTGTGTCGTGGTTTTACAAAAAGATTAGATATTCGATTGTTATATTATCTCTACTGGAAATTCGATGTTTCAGTTTGGATACATCATGTTTTTCAAAATGTAAATGATGAGACCTTGTTCATACACGTAATATCTTTCTTCGTGTTTTAATGAATAGTTTAGGCATTATTTGGAAACAATAGTCGAGCGTGAATCCAGTTCAATTTTTGGGTAAATTTATATTAAGTTTTACTTCTTTTGCTGAGCAGGAGATCATTACGAGTTTCAGCGTGCTTTTCTGAAGCAAATTCCGGGCCGCGATTTAGAGCTGCAGCTGAATCGATGTGACAGGGTGCTGGGAAATCCTCATTTCGTGCTCGTTGTAATTTTTACACTTAAGCATAACTTTGGTACGAGCGGCTCGCAGAGATTAGTCATCCAAGTATGATAATACAGGACACAGTTACTCGCAAACGCCTACACAGTACACAACGTGAATTGTATTTCGCTGATAACACCTTAGTGCTGTAACATTGCATGCTATGCGATACTGAGTCATTTTCCCTCAGGTGGGCGAACATGATTGCCTACAGGATATGTGGTTGCTAGAGAAAGTAAGAATTTGGAGAGTATGATTAACAGCACAAAACTTACGATATTGGAATATCTCCATTGTAACCGTTGGCTGTCTAGCATCTGTCTCGTTTTAGCGACCGCTTCCAAAGAAAAGCTCGTTCATTCTAAAAAATATTCAAATTTTGCAGATCGATTTCTCGAACAGTTAGACTACAACCTTAAATTAACGTGAAAATACCGTTTTCTTCAGGTCAGTTGTTGTCGTGGCCAACGGCAGCCTTGTGATCTCTGCTGCAGAGCTCCGCCACAGCGGCAGCTTCAGGTGCTCCTTACTGCCTCCTGTCGCAGGGTCAGCAGTGAGTGCATCCTCTGCAGCTGCTGACGGAGGCGTGTCCTACGTCGTGCACGTCGTGGGTGGGTGACCGAACTTCTCTGGTGACGGTGAAAACTTGCTACATTTCCTTTCTTTCGGTGTTCAAGTGGCTTGCTGATCAAGTGTTTCCCTGAAAGTTATTGAGCAATTAAACATTTTTATGGTAGGTGTTATTTTCAGGTACCTGAATTGTACTAGTACCACCATATTAGGTCGCTGCCACTAATATTATTGGACGGGAAGTGCGTCGTGAGCTTCTGTGACGCTTTCTAATTTGGTGCAGGGCCTCCTTCACCTCCTGCGCTCCGTGTCATCAGGACCACGAACACCACCGCCCTGCTGCACTGGACGGTACACCGACACATCGGTGCGCCAGTGCAGTGCACCTCCGTGCATTACGCGTAAGGAATACAATCCCTTGAATCTGCAAACTTTGAAGCTCGTCATTAGTAGAATTAGGTCGATAGTGATTCTAGATAAAGTTTTATTTCGGTTGTTTTTTATATTAGTCTAGAACAGTGATATTTAAATTGCATGAAAGGATTTATTCGACAATAAGCCACAGTATGATTTGAGTTTACTGTGCTCATCCAGCTAGACTTGGACCAATGACTGAGTTATTCTAGTGAAGAGTAGCCAGGCGTCTTACTGCGAAACAAATCTCTAAGTCATTTCCTAGCGGCTACTGCATCACGCTAGCAGAAGGACCTAACTGCGAGACCCCTGTGTGCACCCAGCTGGTCCCCCCCGAGCAGCGATGGTGGCGCCCTTGGAGCTACTGAGGACTCTCCTGATGCTCGAGTGGTCGTAGTAACGGGGGACCAACACCTCCTCGAAAATTTGCGCTGCGACAGCTCCTATTCCGTCTACGTCACCGCTCATAACTTCTTTGGTGTGTTTCTCGTTTTTTGAAATGCAGTTCACTGAAGCTCTGTAATTTTTCGAAACTTTAGTGTCTCTTTTTTATTTTGTATTCATCTAATACGTAAATATAATGTGAAATGCTTGAGCATGCCTTATTTCAAAATATAATTTCCGTGCACACAGTTCGCAATAAAAAAATTGTGTGAACTTTTGTAGTTTTAAAAAGACAGTTAAATGATTCATAACATTTCCTCTCTCAGGATCTAGTGCGCCGTCCAGCGTAGAGAAGGTCCGCACGGTGGGAGCTCGGTCAAAGCTGCCTAACGAGAGCAAACTTGTTCACATGAGTCACGGTGAACGTGAACAGTGGCACAAACATGAAACTCGTGAACTTTTTGTGATCAACGAAACTCACACTTTTATTCAACTAGACGCGTGGCCGTACGATGAGGTTTGTGTCATAGAATACTTTACCGTCAGATTTCGAAGTCACTCCGACGTCCACTGGACCGTCCTCGCTCCTGAAATTCTCCCTGGGAAAGCGGTCATAATATCCGGGTTCCGCAAACACACTCATTACTCCATCGAGGTCATAGCCCAGGGAGGAGATGGCCAGCGGTCGGTGATTGAGAGCTTTCCAGCGGCGGGTCATACCCAGTGGATGGAGTACGGCAACAGCAGCATACAGAGCGACAGCAGAAGTGGGGCTACGTCCGCCAATGTGAGCAGCAATCAGCTGACGCACACGTGGCTGGGTGCTCACTCCAGTCTGTCTGTTGTGGTGAGTCTCGTCGCAGCAGGACTCATCCTGGTGTCTGCCGGGCTGTGCTTCTATTCCAGGAGACCGAAGAGTTCCCCAATGGAATGCAACATCAGTAAAGAAACTGAAATTCGAATGGATTCAAGAAGTCTTCCGAGTACGCCTCATCTTGACCGTGGAGGTAATGTTGTTGAAATCTCCTCTTATGTTTTTGTGTCACGTCATAGAAATTGGTTAAATTTCGATTTTGGAAGTACGATCTGTACGCTTACGTAATAAATTAACTCTTGTGTTATGCGACTTTCAGGCGCCGGTGATGGCACGGAGCGGCATGCCTACGAAGTCGCTTCGTTCAGCCCTAATGGTGCAGCAGGACAAAGGACGTCAAATGTTCACTTCTGCAAAATAAGAGATAATCCTGAGCCAAATGATCAGTCCAGTTCTGTGCCTATTTATAGAGAAATAAATAATCCAGCAGAAGGATTAAGATATGGTGCTACATATCAGACTGAAGAAGACTTTTTGCGTAGTAGAAGCGATTATGCAAATTCTAAGGCCGTAGTCAGAGATTACGAGACCGCGCTCGCCTTCTCTAACCCTCAAGGAGGAATGCATTTACAAAGAGAGGTGCGTACACATCATTCTTATTTCACTTTGAAATTTACTCGAGGATTCCATGCCTCTACACGGAGGCTGCAAGCCCAGCTCGGGAAATCGAGTGAGTTTTCGGATATTTTTCCGAAGGTTTTTGTAATGATACAAGAGAAGTGGGCGAGCTAGGACGCGCTGCCGCTCCTGTACAAGAGTCTAGACGTTTGGGTGACTGGTGGTGTACAACTTAGTCATTCGGGACTGTATATCTTTTTCATAGAAAGATCGTTCAGCCTGTATGTTTGTTTATAAAGTTCTATGTAGTACATAATCTTCAAAATAGTCTATTTTTATTCTTGCAGCAGTTTCACTGAAGTATTGAGCATGTTGCAGCTGCTGCACAGCCTGTTGCTAGAACCCGCACTGGAATACTTTTTCTTTCATTAACATTGATCGTATTAGACTTGATTAGATTATATTATATGAGATTAGGTTAAAAAATTGTTATTTAGAGCTCCCCACCTACATGAAATATGATCCGAAGAGAGCGAATAGAAGAAACCATTTATTATAGCATAAGCTTCAGGAAATGGAGAATGTATGCACAGGTGTGTTCCCACACAAGATTTTCTGCGCAAAGTGGAAGTTTAATATTTCTACCATACATAGAAATTAAGAAGGAAGAGGAAGAAATATAAAGAATAATCAGAGAAGACGGCATGAAAATGGAAAGATACAAAGTGGGCACAAAAGATAGAAGTCCCTAAGGCCTAACTAAAGTTGAGGTAATTTAATAGTGCCACCTGGGGACGCCAATCCCCATAGCATAGGATAGACAAACGTAACTAGTCTAACCCTATCGTCTATGGCCCATCTTATGCTCCCTGAGGGGACGTTGACCACATTCGTCGATTCCATCCCTAGAGTTATACTTGTCGTAAAGATCGCACGAAGATTTGATTTATAAATGCTTTCATTTTTTTCTCGTGTAGCTAGGTACCGTTAATTTGAACTTCGGCCAGTTGTGCTTCGTTTCCATCTGTCAGTAATAAATGTTAGAGCTCGTCAGTGCGCAGGTTTCTGCCAGAGTCTTGAAGAGAGTGAACATTCTTCGCTCCTCAGTGGTCGGATGGACCTGGGTCGTTGAATTGTACTCGTGGGTAGTTGAGAGCACGTTTCCTAACTGCTTTGCCTGGTGTTTCTTCATCTCATCCTCATGCTTGTGTTCCTCTCGTGCATCCATTGTTACGGCAGTACTACGGTCACCATTTCGGTGCTATTTTAACCCCTGCGTTTCAAAATGCATTCATTGTGCTCAACGCAGCGCACACGCGCATTGCTATTCTACGTGAGAGGAATAGATAAAGGGATAATTACGTAAAAGAAAAACAGCACGGTCATTTCCATAGCTTACTTTACGTCATCTAAGCTTCTGCAACTGCAATATGATGTATAGTTTCAGAAGTCCACCCACGGGTGCAACTTTCGCTCCTCGAATGATATCGTTGCAACGAAATCGTCCTACTTCAGTAGTCCGGCATGGCCAACCAGCTCTACTGCATCTTAGGCTAAAGAATCAGCAGAAAATAGAATTATAAATATCTGATCATTTACGTGCAAACATGTTTTGAACGTTGTGGAAAGATTTTGTTTAATTATTTCGTTTTTTTTAAATGTACATAAAGCTCAATTGCAAGTTAGATACCTGCATAGGACTCTGATTTTGCAAATATGCTTGTTGCAAAAATTCAAAACACTTATGTCAGCAATATGTTCAGCGTCATTTAAAAAAATATTTAGAAGCCTAGTTTTTCACAGTGATTTTCACCTCAATTCATCTTCTGCATTTTTCAACTCAAAACAAACATCAATTGAAAATATCATAGAATATTTTCACGTGCGAATGCGAAGTGCATTAATGGCTAATTACATGTGCATTGCTGGAATATGGTGGGAAGGCTATTACTTTAAAATGTAGCTTTCTTTTGCTGTAACGAGTGAAACCGTCTCTTTATTTGCAGGGAGGTGTCGGCAGAGCTACACTGTCTGCAAATGCTGGGCTAGCAGGCGGTCACAGCGACAGAAATACGAAGAGAAGGAGCCATAAGCAATCGTCACACTCCACGAGAAGATTTCAAATACTGGATCCCCTGAGTCATCAGCAAATTAGTATGAGGACCACTAACATTGACGCTCCTACCGACCACTTCGTTTAGAGCATAATGCGCTGGGGCCACACAACTTCACCTTTATAATCAGACTAGAAAAAATGATTTATATACAGATCAAAAAATACAGGCTTGCCAAATTACCATACATAGAAGATTTTAGTCTGAACCTAGTGAATTACTTTTAATCAACTTATGACCAAGGCAGGACTAAAACTTTAAGTTCCTCAATCTTTCA
This sequence comes from Orchestia grillus, assembly GCA_014899125.1. Lineage (NCBI taxonomy): Eukaryota > Metazoa > Arthropoda > Malacostraca > Amphipoda > Talitridae > Orchestia > Orchestia grillus. The sequence goes on from VOMN01062415.1 coordinate 23,241, forward strand.
CTCGTAAAGTGAGGTAAACTCACGTACGACTAGGGCATTTCAGTCTTGTTTGTCAGGGGGATATGGCCAGAAGCAATTGATCAATTGATTTATGTTTACATCGTTTGCAGTACCAGAAATGTCTAGAAGCTAATAACAAAGTGTCATGGAAAACTCAGGAATGTTCTGATCTGTCTGCAATGTTTTACTGTCAATCATTTATATTTTTTTATGAAAAAAAAATAATTTGTACCTACGTTTTTAAGCGTAGCCCTGAACTAAAGAGTTAGAAGATAAATTTGTAGAGCTGGATCTGGAAAATTGGGAGAATGTTACTTCAGGCGAAGTAATCCTGAAATATACTCAGAAAAATTCACGTTACTTCATAAGATTAAATTTATTTAATATCTGTCAACTAGTCTCCAGACGACTGTAGTCGTGAAGTTGCGTTGATGATTTTATGCTTATGTGTCTTGCACCACATAAGCCTTCCAGGTGTTAGCAAATCTGTAATATGTTAATTTTTTGTGATAAACTTTCCTGCTTCATTTTTGTCATTTAGTTTTCATCACGAATTACTTATCGATTAATTTTATGATGTAAATCCTAACTACCTCTAGTAACTTTTTAAATCTGTATTTCAGTTTCATTATTTTACTAGGTTCTTAATTCCTACATCTCTAAATTCTACTGAATGAGGCCTACTCTAGCTAAGAGATGCAGACTGTTTAGGTGGAGTTATATAAGCTCATCCCTCTTTGAGAGGTTCAAACTTCATCAAGGGCAGTTTTCTCATGAAACTGGACGAATTAAGCATCACAAACGTACGGTGAGCATAAAATTGGCGCTATGAAGAGCTCAAGACATACCAAATTAACCCTTTACCGTCAATAAGAATTGTGGTTTCAAAATATTCTCTCATAAAGTTGTTCCTGATTTTTATAAAAAGCTAAATGCAGATTCATAGTATCTATACATTAGGCTGCAGTTAATTTTATATTTTAAAATTACATGCAGCCTTCTTGCTAAAGCAATTTAGATGTCAAAGAGTTAAATAACTTAGTGCCACCTTTTCTGGATGTTGCACTGCTGAAACATAGCCAGCTGCACTATATGTACACCACTGCTCGGAGCCGAGTGACCCTCTGCATGCTCAGGTGGGGTGATCGTTTAGTGTTTGTAAAAAATATTTGAATCCTGTGGGAACATAAACAACAGTCTTTTTTCTTCCAAAATAAGATACGCATGATCGGGTAGCTAGATACAGACTCTGACGTTGTACATTTTTAATAGTAAATTACACTTATCTACCGTATTTTTTATAAGAATGCCAAAAACATGTTCTGAAGTATTTTTAAACCACTTTATTAAGGATGGTGAGTTGAAAAATTTATTTCCTGCTAAAAGTTGTAATATATGTAGGATATACGTACTGGAGGAATGAAATTACTATAAATATAACACGGTGCCTATTGATATGTTATGGGCAGATAATACTTTCTGCTCACGCAAAGCAACACTGATCGATATTCTCTTCATTGTAATTTGGAAAGGCAAGGTGTACGTGTCTCCCCAGTTTTTTACATGTGTTTTTAGTTGACAAACTCGAAGTCTGTGAGTGTGGTCCCAATAGCTTTTTCACTCTTCCTGAAAGTTCCTCAACTGCGGATAGAGGTGCAGTTTGAGTATGTCGGCTGAAAAATCTTACCATGACGTAAGACTCGAAACTTTATAGAGTGTTTCCTGCTCATTGTGTAACCTATAGAAGAAAACGTGCGTTTGTTATGTTCTTAAATTGGGATTCGATGTTTTTATTTAGTAGTATAAGTATTTTAACCGAATAACTGTTGGGTTACGGTTCATATTTCAAGCATTTTAAATAACTTGAATTTCAGAAGCAAATAAAAAGTTTATTTATCTGGCCAAGATGTACCCGTATTGACACATGTGAAATATATTTGGTATTAACTCATCAAAGTACGCGCTTATAACATTTCTTCAATAAAATAAGTTTGATTTAATATACATGTCAATTCTAATATGTGACAGAAATTTGCTCAAATTTGACTGTTCACTCAGTTACACATAAACTGATTGAATACGCCAATTTTTTCAATGCTGATTTTTGACTAGGGAAGCACTTTGTTTGCCTTTCAATTTCTTTTTGGTTGTGTCATATTACATTCTAGCAAAATAAAAGGCATAAAAACTTTTTTAAGTTTTAGTAAGAGTAATAATGTGTTGAGTACAAAAGTTTGTTTCCACTAAAATATTCAAACTTTTGGTCCCTGTGTGGTACATAAACTCAATAAATGCAATTATGACTAAGGAGTTTAATTTAGACTAATTTATTACATATTTAAAATACAACTGTGCCGTAAAAAATTTTCTCTTTAATTTAATTTAATTAGGCAATTTGATAAAACTTTTACAATTATAGTCACCATGAAGCCCCTTAGCCCATACAAATTTAAGCCAAGTGCATTTCATTTTCAAGCACGGAATGAATGAATACAATACAATGCTCATGCACTTTTACGCTAATAATACAGTTATTACATAAAATTTTGTAATTGACAATTTTCTATGGACTTAACAGTTTCAGAATGAACCATGCATATCTGAAAATGTTATCCAAGCAAGTTATAGCTCATACTATGCATAAGCATTGCATACTTTAATCCCGGTGCAATCTGACACTTTATCACTGATAATGTGATGTTCCATCGCAAAATCTGTATCTATTTCAGTGACGCAGGTATACGTTCCTCCAGTTATTTTTAGTTTTATGCTCATGGGCTTAAATGTTTAAGATTACCAGCTATAATTCCGTGCAAGCTAAAAAGCTATGAGGTTTTGACATCCCTATGTAAATTTCTTACTTTCGTCAAGTATCGCAACAAATTAGGTGCTGTTCAAATTTTGTATGGTGCCTTGCATGATCAATATAATTAGCAATTTACCATAGGGGGGAAAAACAAGAATCCCCATTAATTTGAATAAGAAGAAAATAACAGGGTAAGGGCTGACAGTAACATTTATAGGGAGGTACTAATGTGTACCTTAATATCAAAATTAATGCCATTGGTACCTGCAATGAACATTGCTGTCA